>VDFB02353493.1:130209212-130300592 GCA_007258455.2 Sequoia sempervirens
TATAAGTTTCTTATATTTTTAAAATTTGTAATAAAAATTCATAATTAATTATTTGCTTGGAAAAAATTACAAAAAATATGTATCACATCGGACATGAGTCCTCTACTTATATATAAAATATTACAAAAAAAAATTATCATTTTATTGTGGTTAGGGTGGTCAGAAAACATCTACTCCTTATTTTTTTCCTAAAATTTAAGTACTATTGCATTGAAATTTCACCAAATTTTAAAAAAAAAAAAACCTTGTAGTTTAGAAACTACATTCAATTTGCTACAAATTCTATTCTTACATATTAAAATGAAACCTAGATGTAGTTTAGAAACTACATTCAATTTGCTACAAATTCTAATCTTACATATTTTTGAAATAATATAGATAACTTAAATTCAATTTTTTACATCAAGTTGCCTAACTCTGATTTTTTTGCCACTTAAGGGCCTGTTTTTCCATGATGATCTTGCACATGCTCATAAATGCGTGACACATAACCCCCCATCCCATTGCACCCTACACTTGGGGGAAAGCTTTACCTTATCCAATCCATCCTATCTAGATCAACCCCAACCTACCTATCTCACTACTCCCATCATCTTATCTATCATATTATCCATATCTTTCCATTGTTTCCAATATTTTTAAATCCCTCCACTTTCCTTTCAATATTGATAAGGATAGTGGAAAATGTCCAAGCATTCTTTGGACAATATAAAACATGCTTTTTCTACCATACATCCATCCTCTGTATCCTCTATCCATACCCCATTTACTATCTTCAACCATTAAACTATCTTGCCAAGCCCATCATCCCACCCTACCATGTTTCACATGAATTTGGTTGACTTTCCCACAAGTGTTTTAGCCATTCCCCTACACTAAATCTATCATGCAAATCTCCCTTTTTATCAACTTGACTCTTCAAGTCATCATCCTCCATCCCCACAAATCCTTACATCTTGTCCCTTAATACTCTTTGTACTACCTATACTCATGCTTCCTCCAAATTTCCCATCCAAATATCCTCTATCCACCATCATCCTATCACATATCATCATAAGGATTACAATTCCCCATATAAATATGAAATATCTAGAGTGAGACCTATTATTCCTACATGCTTTAGTCCTTAGAGATCCTATTTAAATCCCTCCATCCATGCAGCATGATTACCACTTCTCCTCACTATCAATAATTTATTTATCTCCCATTCACCCCCCATCTCCTCCTATGTTTTGTTTCAAGACATATTATTCCCACATCAACAACAATCTCCATCATATATCAAACAGTCTTGAATTTTTAGCTTGATAGGGGAAACATTCTTGCTTTCTTGTTTGTACACATTATCATTTTTCTTACATTTGTACCAGTCCTTGTAGCCTACCTACAATAGCAATATATTTTTCATCCATATCATGGTGTTGTATAGTATAGGGTTGCATCTGACTTATTTTTCTTATGCATGGAACACATTACATCACCCTAGTTCCTTATAACTTGGTGCATAACATCTCATGAAATATATAAATAAAATGTTATTAATACAACATATCATAATTAGGAATTCACCCTCCCTCCATTATTTCTTCATCCTTTCATCACATATCCCTCACCTCTTCTATTCCACTTGCATCTTTTCATCCTTTTGAGAGCACACCCATGTTCTTTGAACTCACATGTCCTCTCTCTAGAGGGAATCATTATCCTTGCCATCCTCCCTCCTAGTCACTCTTCCTTTGAATGATTGGTGTATCTTTCTTAATCCAACAATTTTCTTCCCTTCCAACTAGTTTTATTATTCTTTGAAATGATTCTACTTTTTAATATCATCATAAAGAGGGGAAAATATTAAACACTTAAAAATTGACACCATAAATTACCTAAATAACTTGAACACTTCTTCTACAAATGATTGAGTAAATTTCTATTTATCCAATTAATTATTCATTCCCCCCCCTTATTAATTAAATAACATTCTATTATTTAATTAATAAAATTAGTATTTAGATCCATAGTTTATCACTATTCACCCACACCCCATTTCTAGACTAGATAATTTAAATACCACTTCTCCTATAGTCCACCTTAGATAAATAAACCCAAAAAATTATTTATCTAAGTGCCCCTTCCTCATCCAAAAAATTAAATAGACATCCTATTTATTTAATTATGTATTTAATTCACTTTCCATTAAGTGGGCTAAAATCAATTAGCCCCTTAATCCCCCACTTACAATTTAACCAAATCTTTGATTTGTTCCCTCAAATCCTCTACATCCTCCAAGATGTATAAGGGCATGGTTCCTTTTGTAAAAAGAGTATGGGCCTCGTACATGTGACATGGGATTTTGTACAAGTTACATGGGTTAAAGTACTTTCCCCATCCCTCAAGGATACTCTCAAGTACCCTTTCCATTTTGACCATCTCATCCTTAACAATTTTCATAGACCATCCTCAACTGCAACCTTATTCTATTGGTGAAGGCTTTGACAGACTAGCAAATCAACCATCTTTAAGCATGACCATCGTATATCTTAGTGTAACAAGGGCTATTTTTGGTGAGAAAACTATTTTTTTACATTAATATTTTCTATCCCTTATGCTTATTCTAAGTGTTACATTTAATGGTGAGTAAGTAGGTAAATTTAGTTAGTTTATTTCCATGCTTTAATTTTTGTGTGTGTAGGCACAAACCATTAGTTCACATTATCTTCAAAGTTTTAATGACTTGTTTTCTATATTTGACAAAAAATTAAAATTGAAAAGGAAAATATAATTTGAACCATGCACATAGACCAAGAATTTAGACATGTTATGTCATCATGCTAGATCCTTAGTTTGTTTTGTTATCACAAACCTAACCAATAAAGGGTAATTTTCTTAGGATATTTTTAATAAGGATGAAGCTTCCAGGTGATGGGATGTCTCCATCTATATTATTGAAACACAATTTCTCTTATTGAACTAAAAAATATATTTGTAGAACTCCTTTTCTAAAATAGAATATCTTATGAGTTGTGTTTATGGAGACAATGGTTTCACTTGGGTAATGTCTAGTTATAATGATGAATATGTAGAGAAAATTAATTTGTTGATAATTTAAAGGCATTTTTAGATTTAAAGTTTGATATTGAAATGAAGAATGCAAGATTAAACAATTCAAAGGATGATTTATGGATTTGATACCAACATATCATTAAATAATGTCCTAATTAACAATATATTTAATAATTTCTTATTGTATGATAAAATATGGGTAGGAAAACATGAAAACAATTGAAATTATAATATTCAATACAAATGAAATATAATTTTAGTTTTTGATAAAGGGTAAAACGGGTTTTACAAGGACCTGAAACCACAAAGTTTACAATAGAAACAAAAGGACAAAAATGTCCAATAGACAAAATCGGCTGCACAAAAGGAAAAAACCAAAATAAGCAGCAGCCACCCACAAAAGACCAGGAAGGTCAAACAAAAAAAGCCAGTAGAAAAGCCAACAAAAGACTAGCCACAATCAACCCAGAGTCTTCAGGACAGACTCTGTCTCTGCCTCCAGGTTCTGCATATCTTGAACACCCTTCTTAAAGATTTGAATCATTTGCGAAGTGGGAGGAGTCTTCCTTTTCAAATTGGCCATGGTTCTCTTAGAAATGCCAGCATCCTCCACTTGGTTTCTTTCGTTGATTTCCTCTAGATCAACCACTAAAGACCCCTGTTGAGCTTTGTATATTCCTTAGAATTTGGCTTTCTCTTCTCTCAATGAATAAAGAGAAAATTTGTAATCTACAAGTGCATTCCTATAAGAAATCAATAAAATACATATCATACATGTTTAGGGAAATCCAAGGTATACCATATAACCTTAGTTGAACATGTACTACAATCTTCTTCTCTAGTGTTGATCACTTGTTTTTATTTGTCACCATAGAGGACATTTGATGTCAAATATAAAAGTTTAGAATCAATAAATAGTTTTTTAAGGGACAATTGACCATCCTACTCTTTCAATTCTTTAATTACATCATTTGATTTATTTTTTTGTTTAGATAAAATAAAAAGGGTTCTATTGGCCCCTACCCTTAAAAACTATAACCAAGATACAAAGAGATACAAAATAGAGATTCAAACAATTTTTTTACATCAGGTAAAATTGAATGTTATGTTTGGTAAGAAAATAACAGCCAAGTTGTGTTGCTGAAAAACCTATCTAATATTTTAACTATGTTGAGAAATCCATTTTTTTATTGTTCCATGCGAAATTGTCATTGTTTAAGATTATGTCTATTTAAAATACCATTCATTAACAAATTCTTTTAAATCCTTTTGAGATTGAGTTACCCAAACTTGATCCCACCTTTTAATCAACAACATTTGGTATTTATTAAAATATCCTTGGAGAATTACGAAGGAATCTAAGAGAGAGGACATATTTACTAGTAGTTGATCCCAAAATATTTTCTTTAGGATGCATTCCACATGACCATACACATTTCTAAGAAAGAACCAAAGGTTGGAGGAGTAAACTTATATGCTTATGAATTAGTTCAAACCCTTTTGATATTGACTAAAGTTGGAGACAAGAGGATACTTTAAAGCCCTTTAGAGGTCCCATTACTTCTATAAAACATCCTTTCCGTCATTTTTATTTGTTTATTAAAATAAATTAGCATTTGATATTCTTAATTTTATTTATTTTAAATGACAAAATATTTTTATTGAATCTATCTACCTAGTGCTTTACTAGATGCTATTTGGTAGAGGTATTGAGACCCCTAATATTCAATAATGTGATCTTCATTTACTTGTTGGGAAGGACCATTTCCTTTTTATATCTCAAAATCAGATTTGATAATTTCATTTGATGTTTTAAGACAATATCTTTAATTCTTTTAAAATTATTTGGCTACCTACCTTTATCCTCTATTGTTCTTAATTATATTTTGATTTTAATATTTAAAATTATGACTAGTTGAACTTTCACTTTTTATCGCTCTTGAAATCTACATCCATAATTCCCCTCTCAAATAAAGTAAATTTTAAAAATCATTTATGTTTGAGATTATGACTAGTTCAACTTATACTTTTTACGCTCTTAAAATTTGTTCATAATTTATGTTTGAGATTATGAAATTTGTTCGATGTATATGTCTACGCTCCGATCATTTAATAATATATCACGTGAAAATAACAAAGTACTAAAATTGATACCCAGAGATTCAAACTGTCGCGGTCGTAGATTCCCCCGTCTTATTAAAAAATCTCGTGATTTCAATTTTAGTACTTTGTTATTTTCACGTGATATATTATTAAATGATCGGAGCGTAGACATATACATCGAATATTATATTCAATATTGTACGCGTTGAATTTACTTTAAATACCCAGAGATTTCTTCGGTTGCATTTCTTCACTGCTACGAATCGCTGAACTCTGTCATTTTATTTGTGTTTATTAAGTTTAAATTTCAAATATCAGTCAAGATTGAAGAAGCAGAATTCCGGTCAGTGCACGACATATTGTAGAATAACTGAGTGCCTCCGAGACATGCGTAGAATGCTCCCGACGTTTGGCAACCCTGAATGTTCTGTTACTGCAAATACATTAGATAGCAAAAATCTGGCAGATATGGAAGAAAAGTTAGCCGCAGCAGAGATATTGATTTCCAAATGGGACACAAATACAGCAAGCAAACAGCTCTTTCAGAGCAATTAAGAAGAAGTCCGTATGTACATGGACACAGTCGAAAGTCTCCAACGGCTCATGGAATATTTGTACGCCGCCGGCACCAACACTGCCCAACTGATCCGTGCGCAGTGGATGATGAAAGTATCGATGGCCCGTCTGCAGAACGAGTTTCACAAAATTTTATTATCTAACACTGAACCCATCGATCCGTACCGGGAGCCAACGGCTAGGCTGTCCTCTCGTTCGAGCACAGACGACATGGGCAGCAGCTACTCGAGCTCCAACTGTTTGTCAATAAATAGAGTTTCCGAATTCAACATGGTTCCGTTGGACGCAGTGTTGGATCTGCGGAATATAGCGCAGCGCATGGCGAAGAGTGGGCACGCGTGGGAGTGCATTCGAGTCTTCTTTCTCACCAGAAAGTCCGTGGTGGAAGAGAGTTTATACAATCTGGGCGTGGAGAAGGTGAGGTTGAACGATGTTCGAAAAATGGACTGGAAACTCTTGGACGACAAGATAAAGAAATGGATATACGCCGCCAAAATCAGAATCCGAGTTTTGTTCTCCCGAGAGAAGCGGCTGTGCGGCGATGTGTTTGAGGGGCTTGATAAGATGAGAGATGCTTGTTTTGCCGAAATCGCCAAGAAGCTCACAGACAAGCTTCTCGCCTTCGCAGAGGCCGTGGCCACCACGAGCCGGGCGCCCGAAAGAATGTTCAGGGTGCTCGACCTCTACGAAGCGGTCACGGATCTTATGCCCGACATAGAAGACACGTATTCTCAAGAACCCTGCCGAAGCGTGTACGAGCAGGCCAAGAGGATCCTGGTTCAACTAGGCCAGGTGGCCCGGAGGATTTTGATGGAATTTGAGAAGGCCGTTGAGAAGGAGAAATCTAAGGTTCCCATTCCGGGCGGCACTGTGCACCCTCTCACCAGATACGTTATGAATTATCTCTCTTTTCTCTCTGATTACAAGGAAACTTTGGTAAACATAATCACAGACGCACCAGTAAAGCTACCGAAAGTCCTACCCGACGATGAGTGGAACGATCTCTGTGCCCCGCTGTCCGGTCGCCTTGGCTGGACTGTCTTCCTCCTGCTGTGCAAGCTCGAAAAAAAATCTCGTCTGTACAAAGACGTGTCTGTGTCGTACCTCTTTCTGATGAACAACCATCAATACATTGCACGGAAAGTGAATGGCTCGGATCTCAAATATATTCTGGGGGAGGATTAGTTGAGGAAACAGTGGAAAAAAGTTGGGCAGTAGGCAGTGAAATATGAGAGGTCGGCATGGATGAAAGTGCTGTCGTGTCTATTAGACGAGGAACTTCCTGCGAATGGCGGAGTTTCGTCTGCGCAGGCTTTGCAAGAGAGATTAGAGGGGTTCAATTCGACAATGGAAGAGGTGAAGAGAAGGCATGGTGGATGGGTTGTAGCTGACGTGGGCCTGCGAGAGAAGCTAAGGGTTTCGATTACTGAGAAGTTGATAGCGGCCTACAGTTCCTTCGTTACCAGATTCAGGAGCCGGTATGATAGCGATTCGTAAATTAGATACACCCCGGAGGAGCTGCAAAATTTTGTGGTGGAGTTTAAAGGCAGCCCCTCATCCGTGAACTCCAAGATAGCCCGTTGACTGATTAAGTCACTCTTATACATGCTGTTAACATGTGTGCATGGTCAATACAACAAATCGACAGGTGATACCTGCTTACAGTTTCCAAGGTAAAAAAAATTAGAATCACGTGTATATGTAAGCTACGTTATGCGGAACCACGTGTAAATGTAAGCTTCGTCTACGCGGAACCACGTGTAAATGTATATTAAGTTTAATCTGACTTTCTAGTGTGCGGGCGACTTACTTATCCGTCCCTTCCCGAGCCCGCAAACAAACAAATAATTAAAAAAAAAAACTTTTATAATCTTATTTAACTAGCAATCGCATCTTAGTGTGCAATGGGTATGTCGAAGAGGTGTGGAATGTTAATCATGAAAATTTTTGGTCTATTTTTTTTTTTTTTTCTATACATTTGTGCATACATGAGGTCAGTTGGTAAATCAGTTATCAAATGATATTTTTGCAACAAAGGTCTTAATGGAGAAGTGATAGCTTCAAATCAACTATGCATGCACTTATAGGTAGCCAAAAATGATTAAAACGAAACTTCTAAATCGGAATGATAATCAACCTCCATTACCAACATGCTCATTTTATGTTTGCAATAGGGAGAGAGGGAGAGAGAGGGAGAGATAGGGATAGAAAGAGGAAGAGATAGATGGGGGAAGAGCCAAAGAGAGAGAGGTAAGGAGATAGAAAGAGGGATAAAAACAGAGCAAGATAGAGATGGATATTGAGAGAAGGGTGAGGAGAGATAAAAAGAGAGAGAAGATAGAGGGATAGATAGAGATGGAATAGATAAATATACACATAGGGAGAGACAGAAAGATAAAGATAGAAATAGAAAATGATATATAGAGAGAGCTAGAGAGAAGGAGATATATAGGGGTAGAGAGAAAGATGAAGAGATAGAAAGATAGAGATAGAGATAAGAAGTGATATATAGAAAGAGGTAGAGAGAAGGAGATATATAGGGTTAGAGAGAGATGGAGAGATAATGAGATAAAGATAGAGCCTGGGAGAGATGGAAGAAATATGGAGAGAAAGAGATACAGAGACAAAGAGATATATAGATATAGAGGTCTAGGAAGAGGGAGAGGGAGATTGGCTCTTTCTTTGTTGAAATGTTTTAGTCATATTCTTGTTCACATTCTCTTTATGTCTATGTTTATTTACCTTTTTCTTTGCCTTTATTTCAAAAGTGAGTTTATATTTTACCTATTATTTTCCTATTTTAACTTTCACAACCTTATGCTTATTGGCCTTCTGTTTATTCATGATTAAATATTCCCCTTATCTTACCATTTTAGTTCTCATGTTACATATTCATTTCGGCTCTAGGAAAATTCACCGCGAGCAATTCACCGACGAAAAATTCACCAACAACAATTCACCGTGGGAAAATTCATCGCCATGTGACAAATTCACCTCAAGGAAAATTCACCACCAGCAATTCACCGCTGTGGAAAATTCATTGCATTAAAAGTTTGTTATTAATTTTCTGTGGTGGTGAATTGCTAGCTGTGAATTTTCCTTGAGGTGAATTTGTCATGGCAATGAATTTTCCCATGATGAATTGTTGGTGGCGAATTTTCTGTCGGCGAATTGTTGGCGATGAATTTGCCTGATGGGTGATCACATAATAGTGGTTTACAATTTTTGGCCAAACTAGACACTGAAATTATTATTTTTAACTAAATATTCACATTCGGGCACCTATAGCAGCTAAACTATGGGGAATTTGAAGATGGTGCAAACTAGTCTCATCAAATTTTGTCTGTAGATTCTAAAAATATTTTTTGCAAAATTTTTGGAATCAAATTGCACTTCTTTTTCCATCTCCCACGAAAATTGATTTTTTTCAGAAAACATTTTTAAAATGTGACACACACCATATAATGCATAACTTTTTTTTGAAGGAAAAATTCTAATTCTTTCAAATTTAGATTTGTAACTCGATATCTAGTGCTTCCACTTGGTTAGATAGTTTTTTATTGAATATTTTTCCCTTAATCAAGTTTCAAAGTCAAACAATTACAATTCACACATCACGACCGTATAACTAACTTTTTTTGTATATGTCAAAATTTTATTTTATTTTTTTTGTTGGATCAAGGACTTCAATATCTGGTGCACTCATATTTTTCAATTTTTTTTTTGATAATCTTCTATTTTTCCACATGTGAAGAACAAAGAAATTCATTTTCGATGAAAAACCTATGTTTAATAAAACTTAAAAAACAAATACATAACAAAACCAAAACATATTAAAATTATATTCATTGGATAGCTTGTTCTGAGGAATACCATAATCATTTGAAATAAATTTTAAATGAATTCATTTGATCCCCCAAAAGCTAAATCAAAAGTGATTTTTATCAGCATTTTGATAGGTGTAAAGGTTTAAAACTAGCGAGGTTCTATCCAAGGGGGTTTGATCTAAGGTGATTTGATTAAACCCTCTTCAATTGCAATCCTTAAAATGGAACTTTTTAAGGCTTAAATCATTATATTTTCTAAAAATATGTGATTTCAGCTAAAATTCGTTCCTCTTAGGAATTGTAAACCACTATTATGAAAACACTGTGGTGCCATTTATTTCTTATCAAACCACTTGTCCTACATCACCATGCTTGTATTATGACACTTTGCTTATGTTGTCCATAATTTTTATCATACCTTCACTTATGAGATTTACTATATATCTATTCTTATGACATTAATCATACTATGGTTCTTATGGCTTGTTCTTTAACCATTGATTACTTGCCATGATCCTAAATTTCCATACCATACTTTTAGAGCTTACATATTGATCCTACATTGACATATCACACTTTTATATTACCACATTAGATCAATGTACATAAAGCTTCCCCCTTACATAGTAATTTTCTATTGCCACAACCTTAAATCAAGGGCCCATCACGCCTTCCCCTTACATCCTATTTCTTCATCGCTACACCTTTACACAAGTACATCAGCCTTTCCCTCTCTTGATATCTTATTCCTTCATTTCTATACCTTTACATCAAGGGCATCATGCCTTCCTTTCTTACATATTGTACATCCTATTACAATATACTACATTGGGGGCATCATACATTCTCCCATTACACATCTTTCTATGCCTCAAAAAATTATCTTGTCCATGTGGGGGAAACTACCTTGACATTATGTTCTCACACATAAACTTCACACTTGTTACCAATATTTTTTTCCTAATATTGGTATCTAATGCTCTAACTTGTTATTAATTTTCTAACTTGTATGAGCTCCAATATTCCTTTTTTGTGAAGGCCTAATCCTCTACCTTAATATTTCATGCTTTGATAGATTTGATTTTCGATGGGATACTTGTTGCTTTGGAAATAAGGTTTGAATCCCCTTTAGATGGGATAGGGATTAGTGGTAATTGTGGTTTCCTAAATGATGAGAAACTAGATCAAATAAGGGTGGTGGAATTAAGGTGATAGGATTGTAGTTCAAGATGGGTGTAATAATTGTGTTTTGATAATGAGGGGTTTTGAGATCATGAAAGAGATTAGCTTAGATGCTTGGATCTTGATTCAAGTGGGGATAGGTCTAGGCATGGTTTGAAATAAGGTCATGACATGTTCCGATTTGTTTGGATGATATGATAGAGGAGTGAATATTTTCTTTGACAATATCACTAGCAATTAATGTTCAAGGATAGGGTCTTGGTGTTTAGGACATGGATGTGGGAGGGGTCCTTGATGTTTATGGATTTTGGGTTTCATGAAATTGTGAAAATTTGACACTTATTTTCCTACATGATTAGACAAGTGTCAAAATGATGGAATGAGGAGGACTTAATTTTTTTCTTAAGACCCTTTGTGAATATCCCATGGAGAAAATCTATGAAGGTGAGGTTGTTTCATTGGTTGTTAGGTTGATGAGATGGGTTGAATTGCAATGGTTTTAAGGATGAAGGGTTTGCATGAGAGGTGGAGGCTACAAGGCACTTGGGTGAGGCATGGATTTTGGATATGGATGGGGGATGAGGGCCTTGGGCTAAAGATGAATTTACCTTATCAAAGATACTACAAGGATGATCAATGGATATGGCACAAGTATTTGCTTGATAAGTTGTGCTAGTAAATTCCTTGTTTATGGGTTCTTGATGGTTTATATTCTTGAGTGGATAGATATTGTGACAAAATTGATTAACATAATGCCATCTAGGGATTCATGGGTGTATTCATAATGGTCCATAAGGCTCTCATTATCATTGTTATGTTCAAAGGGATCACATTCTTCTCTGATGTAAAAGGGTATTCCCCTTTGCCAACCAAATCAAACACAAAATAATTTTCATAGGTAAACTCTACTTCAATTCGACATTCAAATAAATAAAGATTGCAACAAACTAAGACTTTATTCATTCAACTCAATTTCAAATACATCTGCAATACAAAAATGCTCTCTTGGCATCCAATGGCCTCTCATGCCATTATGATCTGCTCTCTTATCCTTCATAATACACACTTAGCACGCTACCCCATGTTACTTCTTATCTCTGCACACATTTTTGTTCAACCTGCAAACTTTATTTATCTTCAAAATGCCATGACCTCTTCTTAATTACAATTATACTTTCAAATTCATATCATCCACATGCTGCACACCTCTCCTTTTTTTAATTGCTGCATCTTAACTTTTAATTTAAAACTCAAAACTTCTTCATAAACAACAACCTCCATCTCTCCTTTTTCCTGTTGCCCCTTCAATTTCCAAGTTTGTATATTCTTGGACTTGCACAATAATAAATCTATAATTTTAAATTAATTCCAGCTTGCAACATTGGCTCTTCAACTCCCTTTGTTTATTAGTGAAATTTAAATATTTTATTTCTTATTTATTTATGCTAATAAATCAACAACCATTGCCTTCTTAATATCAATTCAAAGAATCTACTAATTATGTAAATCAATAGAATTGAGTGTCGGCAGGTGAAAAATGCAAAGTGCTTCGTTTCACCCAAAAAAATTCTCAAACATGTGTTATTACCCCCTCAAGTCATATCCAAAAGTATTTCACTCCAACCCTCATAAATTTTGAAAATTTAAACTTTTCGCAAACTCACAACACACATTCAATATTAAAAACACAAATTTCCAACATTAATTTCTCCCAAACGACAAAAGATATACCTTCGATTATTTTTTCACGTTTGACATGGTACCTCCAGGAATGCCCCTGCAAAAGGATAATACTTTAGCTCTTACATATTTTTGGGAATAAATTTCACAAAACTGCTTACAAAGTGTCAAAATTGCGAATTGGTGAAAGTTTGATTCTTGCAATTCCTTTCTAAGTTTGAAGTTTTGTGATGCTGAGATATGCTAATGAACAACAAAACAAAACTAAACTAAAAACCAAACTTGAATTTAATGTTTTTGGGTGATGTAGATAGCTTGTTCGCTTGGGATGCTCTTGCATCAGACATGTCAGGTAGAAAGATTGTGAGAATAGGATCATAATGGTGGAGTTGCGTAGTCGAGCTACTCTTCTAGGTTGATTTCAACCTGTAGTGAACTCCATCACTATTCAAAGTGCCAAAGTTATGTCTTCTTCCTCTTTTTCCAACACTTCTTCAAAACACACACCATCTTCCTCTAACTACATTGCATTATCTTCCTTCTCCCCCTCCTGGACTCATGTCCACCATATCCCGACCTCCTCCACCAAATGCTTTCCACACTTCCCTCCTCTTCCATGGGTTCAAACCCACCTCTAACCATTCACCTCCGCCAAAATCATGCAAAATCCTCAACTAACTCTACCAAAAAATATACATCTACATTTAAATTTGAAATTGCAACTATATTCTCTCTTTCCCTCAACAACATACAAATTTAATGTCAAATTCTCATCACAAAATACAATACTATTTGAAATAACTAAAAATGGGGGTATATATATGCTTTCATATGGTTTAGGACATAAAGAAAAACCCACTTTCCAATTATCTCATTAAAGGGAAACCCTAGAGATCTCAATGCAAAGGAGAAAGAGATCTTGCAATACGGTTGCCCTAAGGTCTGATTGTAAACTAATGAAGGGTTCACCACCAAGCTAGGGATTGGAAAGACAAAAGGAATGCAAAATGTAATGAATAAACCTAATGCCATGCAATCTTTTACTAAATGACCTAAAATGCACGTCAAACATAATAGAAAGCCACAAGATGAAATGTGTGCACCTCAAAACCTGAAGGAGGTTGAATGGAGCTCTGAAATGCTAGAAATTCTAACTTTAATGCTAAATGGGACTCATATGCCAGACTGGTCAATTTAGTCCTAGATTTGGGTTTCTGTCTAGAAATAGGAATTTGGAAAATGGGTGTTTGAAACTATAGCAATCTAAAAATATACCTAAACTTAGACTCATATGTTAGGACTGGCATATCAGTCTAGTTAGGGTTTTTTGAAGCTTCAAAGCTTGAGTTTGGTCTTCAATGTATGCTCTATGCTTTCCAATTAACTTTTCAGATTTGAAACCCTGATTTGCAACCTGCAGAAGCCTTCCAAGTATCTCCAATGCAAGGTGACAACTTTGACAACTTTAAACACTTAACTTTTTCCAAACTTTTTCTTCAATGTGTCTTCAACCTAAACCTGCAAATCACACACCAAAGAGAGGGAAACATGTTTTGTTAGTGGAAAGGGGTTTTCCTTGGTCAAACCCCATTTTGGTAATCAAACCTTGAAATGAAATGAAATAGGAATGGAGAATGATGAATAAAAAAATATGATGTTGCGACTCACCAAACCCTAGTAATAAGAGGCTACAAACATGTATGAAGTGGCTCCAATGGATGTAGATCTTGGAAATCTTGCTTGATGTGATAGATCTTGAATGAAATGCTATCTTGAATCATAAAACCTACATCAAAATTGTTAACTCACAAATAAACATGATGCATGAAGACTTTGACATGATGCTTGATGCTTTAACAATGCTCTAAAATGCTTGATAATATTCCCTTGAATTCTCTTGAATGCTCTTGTAAACAATTGAATGCTCTTGCGAACTCAAATTTTCTATATGCATGAATACTTGAATGCTTGGGGTGGAAATGAGTGAGAAAAAATTATATTTATACTTAATTATGCAAAAATTCCCAAAATTACAACACTACAAGCTGACATCAGATCTAGGAGGATAAAATCCCACCAAGAATTTGAATTAATTTTAATTTTGGGCCACACATGAATCATATTCCCAAGGTGGTGTATGAGTCCCATTAGGCATAATTTATGGGACCAATTTCAAAAATTCTTAGAAAGGTGTGAAACTAGGATCGGAACCCAAAACCCCAGGTGGGACCCATACGCCCAAGGTGGTGTATGAGTCCCAAGCCACCAAATATGGGCCACAAAACCTAAAAAAACCTAAATTATGATTGGATGTGAACCATCAATTTTGTGGTTCTATGTAGTTCTCTTACTCTCTTAGGATCTTTCACCTTAAAGGAGAGAGATAGAACCCTAAAATTGAAGGTGGTTCACTCAAACTAAGGTATGTTTGATGTGATTAAGGTGAAATGAAATAATTTAAATGCAACTAAATGATGTAATTGACTAATTATGAATGAAAAACTAATGTAATATGCAATGTTTGAAAACACAGTGAGGTATGCAAGAATGAACTAAGACAAGAACAAATATAAAAAGAATTGAAAGAGGCTAAATAGAGTGCACTTGTGAAATGAATGTTGAATTTGGAAGGCTCTAGAAACTAGCAAAAATCAATGTAAATCACCAGTGGGACTCATTCGCCATTGATGGAAAATCAGTCCTACTATTGACAAAAACACCTAAAATTGCTTTCCGACAGTCGTGAACTGGATTATGACAAAATCAACTTTTTCATCCCTCAGGTGGGACTCATTCACCATTGATGATGAATTAGTCCTCCAAAAATCTACAAAATCAAAGGTCGATTTTGTAGCTCGAGATCTGTACTTGTCTTCTTGTCGAGTTGATGGAGTCAAATCTGCAAAAAATGTACTGCAGGTTGTCTCCAAGCTTGAAATAGGGTTTATTTGACTTGAAACACTTTTTTGACTTCTTGACCACCTTTGAACACCTAATTTCTTGAAAAATATACATACAAATTTTTTCAAACATACATGAAAAGGTGGGGAAAATGGTTAAGGGTTAGAGTATAGGGATTTGCCTTGGTCAAATCCCACTTTGGTAATCAAACCCTTAATGAAGAAATGAAATGAAATGAACAAGGAATGATGAATAAAAAAAATGAAAGTGTTCTAAACTCACCAAACTTGTTGAAGAAATTTGAAGATATGTCAATGGTTGTTCCAAGATGCTTGATGAATGCTTGATTGAATGATGCTTTAATGCAAGAATGCTAATTGATGTTGAATGAGTGAATGTAAGTGAATGGGTGAATACTTGAATGAATTAGGTGTAAAATGGATGGAAAAACACTTATTTATACACACTTATGCCCTAATAACCCAATAATACCTCATCACAAGCCAACATAAGGTCTTTTTGAATAAAAATCAGAAAGAAAATTTGAATTATTTTGAATTTGGAGCAAAGAGATATTCATTCGCCACCCATAGCGAATGGGTTCAACCTTGGGCTTGTAAGTGGGTGTCAGGAATTAAGTCACATTTACTGTTGTTTGTCAGGTTTACATTCAAAAATACACTTAATTAAGTCTTATGAGTGCATAAAGGGGTCATATAAAGGATAAGAAAGGTGTAAATATTGATAACAAGCTTAGAAAAGCGTGAAATCTTGTTACAAGACTTTACAACACTTTGAAATAGAACTTGATAAGGGATGAAAAGGTGATTTTAGGTGAATTGTAATGAGAAGAATCTAGAAAAGTGTAGAAATGTGTTATACCACTTGACAACACCTTCACAAGACACCATAATTAGAATGTTTAGGACCTAATGTGAATGCAGAAGTTACATTGCAACATTAAATAAAAAAAAAATAAACCAAGAATCATGAGAGAAATACCTAAAAGACCATGAAAATTTCAATGATCCATTTTTCTATGGTGCATGATGTTGATTTGTATTGGGATCATCCTCAAAAAGATGCATAAAATGAGGCTTGTGGATGAAAAATAAGGCCAATTAAAGTATATGAAAGACCAATTATTTAATAAAACCCTAGAAAAGTGTGAAAATGTGTTACAACACTCCAAATAAGGCACCAATAAGCTCATTTAGTTCACAAGGGCCCAAGAACTAATGTGAATATGTTAGAAATATTACAACACTAAATCAAGGCCATGTTAGGGAGTAATTTTTCTGTCATTACATCTATCCCCCACTTTAATGAGAGGAGGAACTTGCTTCCAACTCATGCTAAAGTAGACCAATGCACATCAAGAGGGTTCCAAATGCACCAATTCTAGTAAGATAGGATGACGATGATCGAGAGGGTTGTGCAAGCCCCCAGGATTAAGGTCCTATGGCAAACTAACATAGGCACAAAAGAATACACATGAAAATGATATAAAGAGAATCATAAAGGTACAAGAATACACTACCAAAGACAAAGAGAGAAGTAAATTAAAAGAAGGGGGTGGATCAAGCTTCGACCATGGGTGATCCCACAATAGTGGTTTACAATTTTTGGACAAACTGGACACTAAAATATTTTTTTAACTAAATCTTCACTTTCGGGCACCTATAGCAGCTAAACCGTGAGGAATTTGAAGATGATGCAAACTAGAGTTTCATGAAATTTTGTCTGTAGATTCTAAATATATATTTTTTAAATTTTTGGAATTAGATTGGACTACTTTTTCCATCTCCCTTGAAAACTAGTTTTTTTTGAAAAACAACATTTTTAAAAAGTGACACTCACCGTATAACATATAACTTTTTTTTTCCATGAAGGATAAAATTCTAATTCTTTCGAATTTAGATTTTTAACTTTGATATCTAGTGCTTCCCCTTGGTTAGATAGTTTCTTATTGAGTATTTTTTCTTTAATCAAGTTTTGAAGTCAAACCAATTAGAATTTAGACATAGCGTGACCGTATAACATGTAACTTTTTTTGTATGTATCAAAATTCTTTTTTTTTTGTTGGATCAAGGACTCCAATATCTGGGGCACTCATATTTTTCAATTTTTTTTGATAATCTTCTATTTTTCCACATGTGCAGAACAAAGAGCTTGATTTTTGGTGAAAAACCTACATTCACAAGAAATAAAAAATAAATATAATAATCAAATTAAATTTAATTAAAATTATACTTTTTTGGAAGCTAATAATAAGGACTACATACTTACAAAAAATAAAATTTAAATGAATTCATTTGATCCCCCAAAAGGTAAATCAAAACTAGTTTTTTATCAGCATTTTGATAGGTGTAAAGGAGACTCTGTTATAGGTATGGTTTAAAACTAGCAGGGTTCTATCTAAGGGGGCTTGGTATAAGATGGCTTGATCAAACACTATTCAATTGGAATCCTTTAAATGAAAATTTTCAAGACTTAAATCATTATATTTTCTAAAAATATGTGATTTCGGCAAAAATCAGGATCTCCTAGAAAGTATAAACCACTATTGTGGCAACACCCCCATTTTCCATCATGATGTGGATTAGATCTAGGTTTTTTGTCCAAAAAATACACAATCACTCTGAGGAAACAAAACTCTAGGCTATCCATTGGGTGAGTAATCGAAGAAGGTGAGACACATACACACACGACTGGTATGCACTCACACACACACGCAAGTGGCTAAGGGAAATTCATACATCAGATTGGATTCCTGTCAAACCATACCAAAGTTATACCTCCTGTTAACTTTGATAAGGCACCACACAACAATGAAATTCGAGCTTCATGAGGCAAGCAAAACTTTGTATGCTTGTAACTCATGAACAAACAAGATGGCTCCACAGGCATGCAAAGTGTGTTATGATGGGTGGCCATATAACTGAAAATGAAAATGTTACAGTAAGGGACATTCAAAGGAGTCTTGATTAATTCATATGAGGTTCTCACTTAGGGAAAATTGTGCCTAATGTCTCCAAGAGAGGACCAATCAAAGAATAGAAGATTCATAACTTAGGGGATGTAGTGTGTTGCATCAATCCACTAAGAGGAATATCATATGCTAAGAGAGATCACACTCTTGAGGGAAATCATACCCAATGCCATCCACAAAGTGAGAAAAAATTGCATGAAGCTCAAGAATACTACACCATGAAACATGAGGAATTCAAAAGAATAATGCCAATGTACACTTATGCCCCCACTTTAAAGAAATTGCTAAATACCTTGCTGTGAGCAATTACTTTAAAGTAACAAATGATAAATGCTAACAATAAAGAAGACATGAGAGCTAACTTATAAAGCCCTATGCCAAGTCATATGTTTACAAATGAAGCTATGCCATGTAAAATAAAAGGGAGGGGTTGCCCCCAGAATGAAAATCCATACAGATGAGGGATCTATGGATTTGGGGTCAGTATGTTCTTGTTACAATGTTTTTAGAGAGCTCAAAATTGTCATCATCCCCCAAATACACATAGAGCTGGAAGAATAACATAGAAAGAGTCAAAAAAATGAAAATACTTTCGGGTCAACATGGAAGAGACATGAATGTCTCGACGCCTTGTGTCATCGCCAAAAGGAAAAAAAACAAGAAAAATGAAAAAGATAAAGCAAAAGCTTTTGGGTCAACATGTAGGGGACATGAATGCCTTGATGCCTTATGTCATCCCCAAAAGGAAAATACAAGACAAATGAAAAAGATGAAGGAAAAGCTTTTGGGTCAACATGGAAGAGACATGAATTCCTCAACGCCTTGCGTCATCCCCAAAAGGAAAATACAAGACAAATGAAAAAGATAAAAGGAGAAAAGATAAAGATTTACGACATAAAGAAGAATGAAGATACACATAGAGGAATGTCACAAAGAGAGACATATATCAAATAAAACATGACAGGGGATCACATCATGCACATGTAATCACACAAAAGAAAAGAAATAATGCAAAAGACTAGTAAGGCACATGTGAGTCAATCTAAAGTAGGTCATATGCATCCTAATCATGTTCATTGTATACAAAAGGTGGACAACTAGCCAAAGGGACAATAGCAAGTGTCGAACTAGGTCTATTACCGAGTTCAATATTCTTCCTAGCAGGATTGTCGTTTAAGCTCATAGAAGAGGAAAACAATGTGTTCAATTCATTATGTACCTCCTCATCAATTTTAGTAATCTCCTCATCATCATCTAAATTAATCACAATAGGAGGTCGAATGATAATTTCCAAAGAAAGCTTTAACTCTTATTGTGGTTGTGTTATAGGGTCTTTTCAAGTTTCGAGGAGGGTCTGGTAGACTCATCATGCACTGCTTCAGTCAAGTTTGGATCTTGATTTTCTTTGTTTATTTCATCATGTAACCTGCAAGCAAGGGCACAATGTCTATGCCTACACTCTCTAGCACCTCTATTTCTTTTAGTTTTTTTTTCAAGTTGCACTTGTGTAGGAGCGGGTTGATTGACCGTAGGTTTCTTTTTTTCCCCAAGGGGAGGAACAAAAGGAACCACATGAGGTTGTTCAACCAATTTCTCTTTGACTTTGTAAACTTGTTTTATTTTAGGAGGCGTGATAGAGATATTTTTGTTTTCTCTTGGTCTTTTGTAGGAAGTAGGTGAAGGTTCCATGTTAGGTTGGTCTTGGGTATTTGGAATTTCTTTAGGTTCAATCATGGTTTCATCAAGGATGGTAGGCTTGATGGTGGGTGGAGGCATGTTTTGAAGGGATAGTTTTTCTATTTTATTTTCCTTGAACTTTTGATAAGATTTTAAAAAGAAGTCTTCTCATGGTTTGATAGGTTCTATAGGCTCGAGCCAAAAGAAATCTAAGGAAAAGTTTCCACAGGAAGACAAAGGGTTAAAGCCACTATGATGGACAGTGAAAATTTCATTTTCAAAGGGAAGTTTTAAACATTTATGTACAACCGAAGGGATGAAATTCATGGAGAAAAGCCATGGATAGCCTAGCTTCACACAAAATTGGTTTGATTGTGGGATGATGGAGAATGATATATCTAATGTTTTTGGTCCTATTTGAAAGGAAGAGTGATCGATCCCTACATAGGGAAAGTGAAACCATTATGCATCTTGATCCATGCTTTCAGTTTATCATATATATATCTTGATAGAGTTCATGTAGAAGTAAGAATTCTTTGGTGATCACATTCTCTCCACAGGCAGGATCTATTAATATCCCATTAGTGGGCTTGTCATAGATTTGACCAACTATGTAAAGAGGACCGTCAAATGCATGTTTAAGTATATATTGTGAGGAGAAAGAAATCTCAAGATGCTTTTTAGTTTGGCCCTTACGAGGAGTGACGTCTATCACTCCTACCATATCATTCATAGGGCCATTATCTAGAGGATCATGTTGAACATTATCATTGTTATCATCATTATTCTTATTGACCATGGTAGGTGTATTATTATTACTTTCATTATTCTAATAGTTATGACTAAAGTGACTAAGACCATAGATAATTTGATTTCCAATTCCATTTTTAAGCACTTTCCTTAGATTTTGTATAATGGGAACCAAGCTAATGTCTATGCATTCACTAAGGATATAGGCTTGTACATTTTTTAATGTTTCATCTAACTTGTATAACATCTTGTGGGATTTGAAGCATAGTGTATAAATCATGGGTCATGGAGGGTTGATTAGTAACATTATCAATAAGAGAGTTAGAAACCCCAAGATCCATAGTGATTGTACTATCCTAGGATGACATGAGTCTCAAACTTTGTCTCACAATAGTATTAGCATTAGGACACCAAATACTCATGCAAGGGATACTAAATGCAAGATGAATGCAAATGCAATAAAAGATAATTGTAATGAAATGACTATAATAGAAGCTCTATAAAATGAAACAGAAAGGTATCCACAACAAACAGGAGCACAAAAATAGAGTTTTAAATTCTAGAAAGTGCAGTGTAGAATCTACATTGAGACTAAATCACCCAAAGGGGCATATGAGTCCCAGTGAGGGTTTTTGTCAAAAATTTCAAAAAATTACAAGTGATTTTTATGCTTTTTATGTTGTATAATGTGTAAACTAAGTGAAAATGCAGATTTTATATGTTTTTCAATGATTTGAGATGCAAAAACGCAACCTATATGCACTTCGCTAATGCAAGATTTAGAAACCCTAGAATTCCAATTAACTAATGCAAATCCTAATGCGAGCAAGATCTAGGATGATAATGCACTCCAAATCAGAATTATGATGTTCTAATGTAGGTTTACCATAATGAAATAATGGAAAATGGGGGTATATGCTTTCATATGGTTTAGGACATAGAGAAAAACCCACTTTCCAATTATCTCATTTAAGGGAAACCCTAGAGATATCAATGCAAAGGAGAAAGAGATCTTGTAATAGGGCTGCCCTAAGGTTTGAATGTAAACTAATGATGGGTTCGCCACCAAGATAGGGCTTGGAAAGACAAATGGAATGCAAAATGTAATGACTAAAGGTAATTCAATGCAATCTTTCACTAAATGACCTAAAATGCATGTAAAACAAAATAAAAAGCCGCAAGATAAAATGTGTGCACCTAGAAAACTGAAGGAGGTTGAATGGAGCTCTAAAATGCTAGAAATTTTGAATTTAATACTAACTAGAACTCATGTACTAGACTGTGCGATTTAGTCCCAGATCTAGGTTTCTATGTAGAAACAAGAATCTAGAAAATTGGTGTCTAAAACTGTAGAAATCTAGAAATTGACCTAAACTGGGACTTATACGCTAGGATTGGTGTATTAGTCTAGTTCGGGTTTTCTGAAGCTTCAAATTCTGAATCTGGTCTTCAATGTCTACTTTGTGCTTTCTAATTAATTTTTGGATTTGAAACCCTAATTTGCAACTTATAGAAGTATTCCAAGTATCTCCAATGCAAGGTGACAACTTTGACAACTTTAAACACTTTGAAATTTTTTTCCAAACTTGCTCTTTAATGTTTCTTAAACCTAAACCTAAAAATCACACACCAAAGAGAGGGAAAAATGTTGTTTTGTTAGTGGAAATGGGTTTTCCTTGTTCAAACTTCGTTTCGGTAATCAAAACTTGAAATGAAATGAAATAAGAATGGAGAATGATGAATGAATAAAATATGATGTTGCAACTCACCAAAACCTAGCAATAAGAGGCTACAAACATGTATGAAGTGGCTCCAATAGATGTATATCTTGACTCTTGCTTGAATGTGATAGATCTTGAATGAAATGCTAGATTGAATCATAAAACCCTACATCACAATTGTTAACTCAAAAACAAACATGATGCATGAAGACTTTGACATGATGCTTGATGCTTGAATAATGCTCTAAAATGCTTGATAATCTTCCCTTGAATTCTATTGAATACTCTTGTAAAAACTTGAATGCTCTTGTGAACTCAATTTTTCTATATGCATGAATACTTGAATGCTTGGGGTGGAAATGAGTGAAATAAACTTGTATTTGCACTTAATTATGCAAAAAATCCCAAAATTGCAACACTACAAGCTGACATCATATTTAGGAGGATAAAATCCCACCAAGAATTTGAAATAATTTTAATTTTGGGCCACACAAGACTCATATTCCCAAGATGGCGTATGAGTCCCATTAGGCATAATTTATGGGACCAATTTCAAAAATGCTTAGAAAGGTGTCAAACCAAGATTGGAACATAAAACCCTAGGTGGGACCCATATTCCCAAGGTGGTGTATGAGTCCCAGACTACCAAATATGGGCCAAACAACCTAAAAACACCTAAATTATGATTGGATGTTGATCTGTGTCAAGATCATCCTCAAAAAGATGCATAAAATGAGGCTTGTGGATGCAAAATAAGGCCAATTAAAGCATAGGGAAGCCCAATTATTTAATAAAACCCTAAAAATGTGTGAAAGTGTGTTACAACACTTTACAAAACTCTGAATAAGGTACCAATAAGCTCATTTAGTTCACAAGGGCTCAAGACCTAATGTGAATATGTTAGACATGTTATAACACTAAATCAAGGCCATGTTAGGAAGTAATTTTTGCATCATTAAACTATTTACCTTATCCTTTTTCTTAGCTATAACATCACTCTTTACTATGACATATCTCGTATAATCATCAACTACAACTTTAAGTTATTCACACTTCGCTACAACATTAATATTCAACATCCACTCTTTCTCAATTTCCAACAATTGTGCAAATAAATCTGCTTCACCTTTCACCCTTCACTATGACCTCTTTGATGCTCACTTTATTCCTTTCTTCTTCTCTTGTCATTCCTTCCTTATGCATGTCTCTACTACAACTTCTTCAATAGGGGATACATCTTCCTCTTTCCATCTTAGGCTACAATCCTCACTCTTCTTAAACCACTTTTCTCTCACTTTTCCCAACACTCTTTTCCAACTTCTCGAGCCTTTCCTCAATCTCTCCTACTTCTTCACAAACTATATGTATCATATTTTCAATCATCTCAACCTCCACTTTATCCCAATACTGCTCCCAAAATAGTATCTGCACGGGCCTCTTCATGACCCAACTCATCTTTGTTTGCTGCAATTTTTTTTCCACAACTCATATTCTTCATGGATTCAAACTCTCCCTCTCACTCCCTAGGATTCCTCACACACTTGTAATATCTCTCATGAGCTTCTTCTCTACCACTTCACATACTTTCCTCTAAGTGCGAACTGCCTCCCCATCAGTGATCTATTCACACACACCCACAGGTCCTAGTGGATCCTCTCCACTCTCAAGACTACCTGCTCTGATACCAATTGATGTAAGCGGGTACTCCCCTCTACCAACCAACTCAAACATAAAACAATTTTCATAGGTAAACCGAATTCAACATTCAAATAAATAAAGATTGCAGCAAACTAAGACTTTATTAATTCAACTCAATTTCAAATACATATGCAATACAAAAATGCTCTCTTGGCATTCAATGGCCTCTCATGCCATTCCAATATGCTCTCTTATCCTTCATAATACACACTCACCATGCTGCCCCATGTTACCTCTTATTTCTACACACATTTTTGTTCAACCTAGAAACTTTATGTCTTCAAAATGCCATGGCCTCTTCTGAATTGTAGCTACAATTCTAAATTCATATCATCCACATGTTGCACACCTCTCCTTTTTTTAACTATTGCACCTTAATTTTTAATTTAAAACTCAAAACTTCATACACAATAGCCTCTATCTCTCCTTTTTCCTACTGCCCCTTCACTTTCCAAGTCTATAATTTCTTGGACTTGTACAATAATAAATCTATAATTTTAAATTAATTCTATCTTGCAACATTGCATCTTCAACTCCCTCAGTTTATTAGTGAAATTTAAATATTTTATTTCTTATTTATTTTTGCTAATAAATCAACAACCATTGCCTTCTTAAAATCAATTCAAAGAAGACTAATTATGTAAATCAATAGAATTGAGTGTTGGTAGGAGAAAAATGCAAAGTGCTCTATTTCACCCAAAAATTTCTCAAATGTGTGTTATGATCACCTCAAGTTATCTCCAAAAGTATTTTTCTCTAGCCCTCATAAATTTTGATATTAAAAATAAAAAAATTCCAACATTAATTTCTCCCAAATGGAAAAAGATATACCTTTGATTATTTTTTTCACATTTGACATGGTACCTCCAAGAACTCCCCTGCAAAAGGATTCTACTCTAGCTCTTACATATTTTTGGGAATAAATTTCACAAAACTACTTATGGAGTGTCGAAATTATGAATTGGTGAATGTTTGATTCTTGCAATTATTTTCTAACTTTGAAGTTCTGTGATGCCAAGGGATTCCAATGACCACCAAAACAAAAAAAAACTAAAAATCAAACTTGAAAATGTTTTTGGCTGATGCAGATAGCTTGTTCGTCAAGATGCTCCTTCATCATTCTCAATCAATGACACTAACATTATCTCCATCAAATGGTTTTTTAGATTGGTTTTGATGAGAGGAATCATAAAAATAAAATTGATTAATGATTATGATTGGGTAGATTTTGGATGATTATATTTTGATTTCAAAATCTTAGACCTTAAGATTTGTTCTATAGAAATAATCTTGAGTTGATTTGTGAAAACTCAAATGTTGGATGAATTTTGTATTTAAGATTGATGTTAGTCAATTTAGTGGGCTATAGATTTTATTTTGGTTAGTAATCAAGTATTGATACCTTAGTGAAGTCTTTCAATTTGGTATAGATGCATTCATTTTCTATGCTTAAGATAGCCAATTATTCTTAATAAAGATATAAGTTTGGGATTGGATTTGATTCAATTTGTTGGATTATTAGAATTAGGAATTTGTACTCAAGATGGATTTATGATGAAATATATGATGTTGGTGCTCAAACTAAAATTATAACATTTCATTCCAAGGTTTCTCTTGGAATAGCTCATATGATGAGTTATTTATATAATTCATGGATAGATGATCAAAGGCTAGGACTAATTTAGAAAATCAATGGAGGAGTTTGATTAAGAGGATCTGATCCCTAAGAATCCTCCAAATGACACTTTGTGATTGGTGCACATGAGGAGGTTTATGATACAAGGGGTTTAGATGGTGGAGATCTTAAAAATGGAGGGTGACAATAAAAAAATCTTTTTTAAAAGTTTAAAATTCCCCTTTTTGGAGGTTTGTGAAAGACTAGGTGTTTCTAAATTGAATGGATGGGAAATATTTGATGAGAGAACTTAATGGATAATTTTGAAGTATGTGATAATGCATGTAAGCATGGGGCTGTGTACATGCAAGTTTGACTTGACTTAATCATGGTTATGGTTGTGCAAGTGAATGATTAGTTAACTAATTGATTTTTTCAAATCAATGGTTTGAAGGGGGGATTTGGAAATTAATGTTTGGAATATTGGGATATGAAAGAAAAACTTAATTAAATAAATGTTAAATTTATTCAACTAAGGTTGGAATATAGAGGAAAGTGTTGAAACCATTAATTAAAAACAAATGATTAATTTTTTTAATTAATGATGTGAAGATTATTAGAAAGGTTAATTGAATAATTGGCTTTATTTAACTAACATTACAAGGGGATATATGTAGGATGAATTAGGTGATGGTTATGACATGGATAGATTTAAGTACCTACAAGATCAATCCACCAAAATTTGAGAGTAACCCAATTCAAATTTCATCATTTTACTCCCAACACATCTAAGGAGTTGTAGTTTTGGGTTACAATTAAAAAATAATGATAAAAACAATGAAAAATTATTTATCAACCACCAAAATCAACAAAATACTTTCATTTCTATAATTATAAATTTTAAAATTCACTAAATGGTTGTGGCTCAATTAGTTGAGTACAATTGGTAAGGGTGGCTGTATATTCCTTGATTACACCATCCACTAAGGTTCAAACTGTCAAGAGGTGCAATAAAAAAGGTTCAAATAAGGATGATTGTATATTCCTTGATGATTATTGTGCCTTAGGTGAATTTGATATAATGAATACCCCTCAATCCTCAACTCTTAATTGAAAAATGCATCAACTTAGACTTGTCCTCTTTGACATCAAACCCTTAAAAAAATTAAAGTTCTATTACAACTATAAATTTAAACTTGTCCTCTTTGACATAAAACCATTTAAAAAAATCAAATTCTATTACAAGTATAAATTAATTAATTATCCATCATATTTATAAAAATTTCATCATTTTTTGTTTTAGGCTTCTAAATACTACATTTTTTTATATTACTTAAAAAAAAATTCCAAAGGAGAAAAAAATTCTATCATGAGATGTTATTGTGTCATTCTCCTTAAGATATTTTAATACATTGATGGTGGTACGGTCAGAGGAAGTAGATAAAAGGCTCCAATCTAATTCACTCTAAATCACGTTGAAGTCTACAAATCTAGAGTCAACATTCATTACAAGCATTTAACTTAACATATTAGAAAGAAAAAACCCTAAAAAACTAGTCGATAGTGGAAGCTAGGAAACATAAGATGGTGAATGGAAAATGTGAATAACAACAAAGAAAAAAGGCAAGAGGAATGGTCATGATCATTTTGATCATCTTGTAAGCCTTATCTATGATTGTCCATCATTGATGGAAAAAATGAGCGTGGTGAAGCTCACATAAGGAACACCTTCAGTGTAATTACTTCTCAAATAAGGATATATATGGGTATGTGCAGGATTATGATGGGCCAAAAAGTGGAAATATGATGGGTATGTGGCTGGTGACTTTTTTTTACCCCAAATTGATGAAACGAAAAGGGTTTTTAAAGGAGATTCTCAACTTTCCACCAATATAAATTATTCTATACTTTGAATTTAATAAGTAATTATTATTCATTTTCTATTCAAATTATGACTAAAGTCCTGATTGATAGACTGATTGAAAAACATCTATATCTTTCAAACGGTATCACATTTTTTGAATCCAAAACATGTGTCACATTCTATGCTTCGCATACTATAGGATTAAAAAAATAAAAAATGAATTTCATGAAGTTTTGACCAAGTTAAGGTGGTCAGACATACAATTTTTTTATATTTTTTAAAAGTTGTAATAAAAATTTCATAATTAATTATTTACTTGGAAAAAAATTACAAAAAAATATGCATCACATCGGGACATGAGTTCTCTACTTATATATAAAATATTATAAAAAATATTATCATTTTATTGTGGTTAGGGTGGTTAGACAGACACCTACTTCTTATTTTTTCTGTGAAATTTAAATACTACTGCATTGAAATTTAAAATTTTCACCAAATAGATTTCCTTTTTTTTTAAAAACCTAGTAGTTTAGAAACTACATTCAATTTTCTACAGATTCTATTCTTACATATTTTTGAAATAATATAGATAACTTATTCAAATTTTTACGTCAAGCTGCCTAACTCTGTTTTTTCTGATTTTTTTGCCACTTAAAGGCCTATTTTTTCCATGATGATCCTGCACATACCCATATTTGTAATATAGTTTGATTTAAATATTAAATAAATTTTGTTTTAGCTCATAAAAAATATCAAATGTTTAGTTAAATGTAAGAGTGAAGCATAATGAATTTTAAAGGTAGGTTGAAAAAACATTCTAGAAGTATTATAATTGTTCAATTTCTTACAAGCTTAAAACAAAGAAATGATTTGTAATTTCTATTGTTTGTTTTATATAAGGATGCTAACCTCACTTTATTTGATTGTTTTTATATTGAACTTCTATTTTTCTATTTATATTTAGTTGATTTAATTTTATTATTTGTATTTTATAAAATTTCATTTGAAATATAGATAATTTCACACTTTTATGCTTTATGTTTTTTTTTAGACTACAGGAATTGGTCAGGTATCCATCCCGCTATAAATTACCCTGCATCTGGTAAAAAAATTTCATGTGACCAGTGGTGCTGGCACAACATGCCCTCTGATACCATGGGTTTGGGGGGGAGAATAGACCTCGTGACCTCTTTCCTGCAATAGGATTCTTTAGCCAATCGAGCTAGGCCCCCCGCCCCAATTAAATAACAAAATATTTGATTATATTAAAATTAAATAAGATATGAACCTTGTTAATGAGTTGAATATGCATATATATGTAGGTGTGTCAATATTTCACTATGCAATAGATTTCATGCTTTCACCCTATTCATAACCATTGATAAAGAAAAATATTTATCTGTAGTGTTGAAAATTTTCACCCTTAACAATTTCACATGTTTTACTCCCCCTAAATTATTGAACCTAATTGGCCCCCCTAATTTCCTAAATTATGCATTCCAATGCCTATTTTTATTTTTTATTGATAAATTGCAAGCATAGAACAAATACATTTATTTAATATTTTTCCCCCAACACCTAAATCCCTAGAAAATAGGGCTAGGACTGGGATGCCAATGGGTGGA
This sequence comes from Sequoia sempervirens, assembly GCA_007258455.2. Classification (NCBI taxonomy): domain Eukaryota; kingdom Viridiplantae; phylum Streptophyta; class Pinopsida; order Cupressales; family Cupressaceae; genus Sequoia; species Sequoia sempervirens. Next base: position 130,238,481 of record VDFB02353493.1, read on the forward strand.
TCTGTCCCCCTATTTTTTCAGGCACTAAATTTGAATATGTTGGTGTCAAAATTTTAACATTTAAAATTAGGTTTCCAATGAATTGGCTATTGGGATCTAATTTTCAAGAAATTAGCATAATTGCATATAAATACCTAGTTATTACATCATTTGAAATCTAACAAGCAAAAGGTGAACATTAAGAGAAATAATTATTTTCAAGAGCAAGTCAAGGGTAGAATTTTAGTAATTTATTACAACAATTCAAGATAGCATCATGTCTAATCTTATGTGAGTTCATGTATGTTTTTTAAAGTTATCATTATGTGTGAGGGCTAACCCTTGTTGTAGATCTCCAAGAAATTTAAGTAATCAGGAAAACAAGATCTAAGACCTTGGAGTGAATTCTGATGTGCATGAATTCACTCCTTCAAGGAAGCCACTGAAGGGTGGTGAGTTGAAACACTTTGTTGATTCATCATTCTTTCCTATCATTTATCATTTTAACACTGACATTGCCATTGTAGAAGTGGAAACACTAACATAGGGTTTACCTACGACAAGCCCCTAAATGGCACAACATTTCTTCTCTTTGAATGTGTAGGTTTTAGGTTTGGAGAGGATGGAAGGAAGTTTGTATATCATTTATTTATTATTAAAATCAAAGCCCTACACCTTGTCAACTCACATAAACTCACCTATAGAATTATCTGATAGTGATCCAACAAGTTTGCAAGCCTAAATGAGAGTCTTATATCTGACATTAGAAGACTACAAAAACATAACAAAAGTACTCCTACAAGGACATAGATGCCTTTGAGTTACTCTATCCTCATATTCAAATCAACACCAAAGTTTTAAGACATGTACATAGCACCCTACCCTTCCCAAGTCTACCTACAAATCTTTGTTACCGTCTATCAATCATTGAGATCTTACATTTTTCATATTAGGGAACATAGTATAATTAGGTTAATCAAGGAAAATCAATTACAATCCATTCCAAGACTCAAAAAGATGCAGATCTAGGTCTGATTGGCTCACCTTCATGGTTGAAATTCAATCTAATCACCTTGCTAATCTCCATCTTAATGAAACCCTAGAAAAAGGCCACACACACAAATTAACCCTACATTTTATACATTAAACCTATGGTTCCCCTTTTTATATGTTTTATTTTAATAAAACTAGCCTATTAACATTATATACCTTTTGAAATTTGATCCTAGATTAAACTTTTGCATTACATTGTTTTGCATTATTCATTTATGGTTTCATTTTTGCATCATAAAAGATTAAAAAATTCAAAAAAATTGCATATCATATTACATCATAGGTTGCATCAAGGTTTATTTCAATCATCTAGGTTAGATCTACATTCAAAATTATATTCACAATTATGATGTGTTGTCCAAACATTGTTACACAATCACATTTAAACAAATCACATTGTCTTAAATTGCAAAAATTATGGAAACATACTCACTTGTAGACCTATTTGCAAATAGAAATAGAACCCTTAGATAGTCTAACAAACATTCAAATTTTTAGTTTTCAAAAAACTTATCAAGGACATAGATGTGCTTGGGTGCCTCTATCATGCTAAACTTGGATAAATAAAATATTACCTAGGTCTCTATGTCTATGTCTAATCTATGTTTGTTTGTAAATATTTGATTTGGAATTATTATTGCATTCATTTAGGAATATTTCATATAGCTCAAAAAGTGAAAAAAAAATATTTTTGTTTCAAAATTGTATCAAAATCAGTATTTTCAAAATTTTCTATCTTACTGTTGTCAGTTAGGATTACACCCTAGTTGATTATGCACTCAACCATCCTATGAAACATGGAAACATCCTCAAGCTATTGGTTTCTTATAGTGAGGACAAATCTCCATAGAGGGTTGGTTCCCTTGGTGAACCTCCTAAAAATACCAACTTGACAAGGAAAAGGGATAGAAGGATTTGCTTAAAATTGAAAATTAAATCCTAGAAGTTGATGCACCAAAATATCTATATTTAAATGCTTTAACCATATCATAATATGATCAACAAGATTATGAATTTTTCACAACTCAAATCAAACCATGAAGTGCATAAATGTTTCATACATGAAGGTGTTGGTTTAAACCTATTGCATGAAGGAAAGATAGGTTTCACAACTTCAATATGTTGAAATGACCCCACAACATATAACTTGCACTTAAACATGTATCCTTTGCCAAAAAATTACTTGAAAAGGGACAAACTTAAGTATGGAAAACTCAAATAAAAAGTTCATCTACCAATTCATTTACAACATGAGACAAAGGTAAAATGAGAAGGAACTTTTGTCATTATTTCTTGAATCAAAAGGATTATTTACAATGAATCTTAGAAATGAGTTACAAGGTCAATCTTTTATGTTGTAAGAATGAAAAGAAATCAAGAACTAAAAAGAGAAAGGTCTAGAGATTCCTTTATAGAGAAATTCAACTCCTAAATTCACCCTCAATTGATTTAGAGCTGATAATCAATCATTCAACATGATTGAAGTTGATTGTTGAACCTAAATTTTGCAAACTTCATAAAATCATGGCTAGCTGATGACTAAAATCTCCTTGAAATGAGGACTAGTGATTGGAAACTTTCTTAGAAATCAAGGTGGATGACTAAAACTTTCCTTGTTGCAATCTAATTTCTGCCCTTGTCACAAATTACTACCAAACTCCCTCAAAATTAGACAACTATCTTAGTGTTTCAATCTTGGAAAGATTAGCTCTGGCATGAAAATCACTCCTTGCCATCTAATCTCTAAAAATTTCCTTCAAATCAGGAAATCATACCCCCGAATGACCTCTTTACTAATCACAAAATTTGTAACTTGCATCTGATCATTGATGTGAATGTATAAAAATGAAAAAATTCAAAACAACCTATGGTCAATTTATGCATGGTTTGAAACTAGAGAGTCTTCTTGGTTATGTTCATAATGAACAATGATAACACTTTGACCATTAAAGAGCTCAAATTTCTTAAAACAATAAAAAAATGTAGTCCTAAACAAAGCATTTTGAGGATAAAACAATTGGTGTGAAGAGGTATCCTTTTTCTTTCCTTGAGTGTTTCACCCCTATGACTGCCAAACTTCACAATCAAGCATATACAAGCATCTGCCAAGTGCAATCTCAATGTGCACAGTCACCTCCTTGTGATTACTCACTATCATTCAGCCTTTCATTGTGGTCATTCATTGTCCCTGTATGACTAGCAAACTATCGTGTGACTTCTCATGCACTTGACATCTTTGCTAATAGACCTGTAGATTGCCACTTGTCATTATTACTAACAATCTCTATGACTGTCTTGTTACAAGGTTTTGAATAGGGATTGAAACTATCCTATCTCTTCAGGTTCACATTTATAAGATATTGTCTCAGTTACAGTTGCATCATCAACATTCCTATTCTCAGTGTTATCCTTTGACTGCAATGAGATTATTGTCTTCAAATTGCTCATTATGTTTGATTGATTGCTCGTAGGTCCCTTTTGACAGTGGAATGACATACCATTCCCTTGATAGTGTAGTCCTAACAAGGCTAGTGCCTCCCTCCTTATCAACTGACTATTCTCGAATCTCAAATTCACCAATCTCAAAGGCTTGTTTAAAGTGACTGTCTTTTGAGTCTTCTGCATTTGATGCAATGTATAGTTGAATCCTTTTGAGGTTGCTACTACTCAATCCATCTTTTGAGGATTCTCATTCTTTACTTCTTGACCAAGCACTTCCTAGTGTTAACCCACTATCCTTTGATCAATATACATGCTTTCACTATCATTTAGTTTTCCTTCTCACTGTAGGTCTACACTAAGCATGGCTAGAATTGAGACTATGTTTGCAAGAAGAAGCTTTCCATTGAACCTTGGTACTATCTCTTCCTTGTCACATGAGCCTCAAGATGCTATCATCAAGCACTAATAGTGAAATCTTGATCAAGGTTTACTGCCCATACATAAAATATAGACTTAGGTTTTAAAGTATTCATCTCCAACATTAAATATCATGACCTTGGGATGGTTACATAGAGGCTAACCATGAAATTTCTATGGTTAAGATTGAAAGGTCAATGAGACTGTCCTTCAAGGCTCATAATGAGATGTTTGTTACTACCGATTGAATGGTGCACTTGATACCAACCATTGCTCTCTCTAAGAAAAAGCCATGCATTATACTTGTTTTAGATTAATCCTTGAAGCTTGTCTCTATTTCATAGGTTACTACCTTTAAACCATGATTGTAAATTACAACACTAAATACCGTGTTCCTTGGTATCTATGCACAATGAGATGTCACTACCCCTTTTAGCTAAGATATATTGTGAATGACTTTAATATTATCACCCTTACCCAAATACATCTACCAACTATTGCACATCACTAACATTGTAGGGGCTACTTCCTCTAAAACCCTAAGGGTTTGAAGCACACCGCCCTTCATTACCCAAGCTTGATATAAAGATTTTCCTTTTGATCTTTTGGCTATCATTATCAAATGATTGTATTCTTTCCTTTATTGTAGTGATGAATCATTCAAAGTTTGGATTGTTATAACCACTTGGACCTCATCAATGTTTATAGTCACTATAACATTGACATTATCAGTCAAATCCACACAATTGATGCTTAGAACCATTTGGTTCTCATTTGATTGGAACTCTTTGAAATTAACAATAACCTAGAAATCATTGACATGCATTGGTAAATGGAGCATGTCTTCATTTTGTTGCACATTCACATTAACATCCATTCCTTAGTAACTGCCACCTCTTGATGATCCCTAAACAATGGCTTCAATAATGATGGTTCAAAGCTACTATCCTTGATACAAAACCATTATATCTTTGCTAGATTCTTAAAACCCTACGTTTCATAATTTAATGACTTAAAAAACACCATCCAAAGGTTACATTTGCAAGGGTTTTGAGCATGAAAACTCTCTTAATACCTATTGCTACATCTCCTTATTCAACAAAATTTTTAAATGTATCTTCAATCATGAATAAACACATCAATGCAACATGCTTATCAAACCCTAGCACATGGAAAAAAAAGAAGCCCTCAAACAAATGGAAACACCTTCATATGCAAGAATGAAGAAAAGAACACTCCATTTTGCAATTGCAATCACTGAAATGTAGTCAAAACAACTCCATGAAGAAGGAAGCACATAGAAAAAAGGGAGTGAATGCAACCAGCCTTGTAAATAAAGGTAAAATACTTGAGAATGCAGTCAAGAAACTGATCCTTAATCATAGCTAATTGATATTCAAGAAAAATGCAAGAAACATTGAAACCTTCCTTTGTAATATAGAAAACATCAATAATGGTGTCCACTTAGGGATGTTAGAAGTAGCAACAAAGGGTTTCCTTCTCAAAATATGAATCTTTCCTTCCAGAACTCATGTAGTTCCCATATTTTTTCCCAAAAAAACAAGTGAAATTTGTTTTAGGAAAATAAAACCATGTGAGTTTCCCTTCTAACTTCAAAAAATCAAAGTTAAAGTTTATCATTTTGCCAAATAACCCATGGATTTTGAGGAAAAAGGCCACTAAAGGATTAAAATTCCATTTGTAATAATATATGCCCAAAATAAAACCCCCTATTGACCTTTACAATGCATAACCTAAGGTCTAAAACTCATTAAAATATAAAATGGATCAAATGTAATAAACCTTAATGCAAAAATGTCCCCTATTAAAACTTAAAGGTTTATCAAAAATGATCTAAACTTGGGAATCACTGAAAATATTACAAAAAGGAAGACCTTCTAACACCATAAGATAATGATTAGGATTTTTTAAAATAAAAATTAGGATCAAACCTGATTTGGATTAAATTTTTGGTGACATCTCAGGGGTGTTTTCTTTCTAAACAAGAAGGATCGGTAGCCTATTATATCTATTGGGCAAAAGAGTCAAATTAGTTACAAATCAACTCTAGGAAAAACTTGTAACCCTACTGTATAATGAACAATTTTTTTGAGAAGATAGTAGACCTATCCAACAACACTTAGGGAATGGAAAACTAAACTAGAACATTGGTGCAAAAATACCTTATTTTAAAGAAACACCTACTTTAATCTACTCTAACCAATAAAGGATGATGCTAAAAAAACCCCATTAACTGGCTTTGTAAAATAACTCCCTTTTCGAATCAACAAAGGATGCATTATATGTTCATGAAATACTGATAAGAGATGAGAAACAAGAAAAAACCCCACAAAATGCTCCATTGCTTCCTAAAGAACATAACCAAACTCACTCACCCTTTGAATTTGACCAAACATACTACTGATTTGACATGAATGGGTGATTTGGGTCTATTTTTCTTTAGTTGCAATGGTATTCTTAGCTGCACTGGTAACCTGGGTATGTGCAGGATCATGATGGGCCAAAAAGTGGCAATATGTTGATGACTTTTTTTTACCCAAAATTGATGAAACGAAAAGGGTTTTTAAAGGAGATTTTCAGATTTCCACCAATATAAATTGTGCTTTATTTTGAATTTAATAAGTAATTATTATTCATTTTCTATTCAAATTATGACTAAAGTCTTGATTGATAGGCTAATTGAAAAACATCTATAGCTTTCAAATGGTATCACATTTTCTAAATCCAAAATATGCATTACATTCTATGCTTCGCATACTATAGGATTAAAAAAGGAAAAATTGAATTTCATGAAGTTTTGACCAAGTTAAGGTGGTCAAACATATGAGTTTTTATATTTTTAAAATTTGTAATAAAAAATTCACAATTAATTATTTAGTTGGAAAAAAATTACAAAAAAATATGCACCACATCGGGACATGAGTCCTCTACTTATACCTAAAATCTTATAAAAAAATATTATCTTTTTATTATGGTTAGGGTGGTCAGAAAGACACCTACTTCTTATTTTTTCTGTGAAATTTAAGTACTACTGCATTGAAATTTCAAATTTTCACCAAATGGATTTTTTATTTTTTTAAACAAACCTCGTAGTTTAGAAACTACATTCAATTTTCTATAGATTCTATTCATACATATTTTTGAAATAATATAGATAGCTTATTCAAATTTTTACATCAAGTTTCCTAACTCTGATTTTTCTAAATGTTTTGCCACTTAAGGGCCTATTTTTTCCATGATGATCCTACACATACCCACCTATTGCATCTTATTGGTATCCTTTCTAGACAAATATCTGATGGGGCATCCTCTTGAAAGGATGAAATGTAAACTCTTAATGTTGGCCTCTTGTTGATTATCTATTGTTTCAACATCATCCTTCTGATTGTAATCACTTGAAAGCATGACATATAGCTTTGAACAAAACTCCTCTATTATGTTTGTGCATAAATATTCATCAAAATCATCATTAGTTTCCTCATTCATGACATTGTCTAAGATATCTTCATGACTGCTTTCTTGAGAACTTAAAGAGATACTTGTTGGATAGGACAACTGAGAGGGGGGATGAATCAGTTGTCATAGATTATAACCTTAAATTCAATTATCAAAACTAACACATAAAATGATTAGGTGATTAACCACCAAATGCAAGTGCTCAAACACAATAACACCATATCTACATGGAAAACCCAATGAGGGAAAAACCACGGTGAGGATTAACTCACACTATAGAGAATATCAAAACTGATTACAAAAAGGCTCACTATCCAGACTCACTGTCCATAGGGCTACAACTCTGAGGGCTTATTGCCACATAGATACAAAGAAGAAAAAGAATAATTTTTATAGAGAGACAACAATGCCAATGCAATGAAGATTCCACCACAATCATTGATCAACTTGCATGAATGATAAAGTTTTCCTTCTATTCATTGCATCCAAAAACTCGATGTTAAGCTTCACATTGAACAACCACAAAATTAACTCACACACCTCAAGAATAGCATCAAATTCACATCTACTCTTTCACTTATCTTCCTTCTTTTCTTATTGTAACAACATGATTTTGGCACCCTAATCCTTTCTAACACTTCTAGGGTTTTTCACCTCAAAGGAGAAAGAGGGGCCAAAATGGGCAATTGTCACATTCAAAGCTAATGCAAGAGTAGATGAAATGTGAATGAAGTATACCAATATAATGCTCTAAATTTAATACAATGAAAAACTAAATGAGTTATGAATGCAAAACCTAAGAAATGTAACTTTTTTGAAAACACATCATGATATGCAAAAATGACCTAAAAATGATTGTGAAACAAAACATAAACTTGTAAAAATGGAAGTGTGCACCTGAAAGTTAGAAATTGGTTGGATGGAGGTATGGAATGTTGCAAAGGACACTGAAAAATCCCACTAGGACTAATTTTCCATTCTGGGTGAATTAGTCTTGTTTCTGACAAAGTCTGTTGGAACAGGTTTCAGGGTACTGGGTGCCTAGTCCACCTTTGAATTTCTAAAAACTCAAAGTTGGAATCTGTAGCTTTCTATCTACTTTTTTTGCTCCTCAAATACATGAATCTGAAATTCTGATTTACGATACTTTGGATGACTTCTTGTGGATGATTTAACCTAGTTGACAAGGAGATGATCTTAGTAACTTTGCAACCTATTCTTTGATGTTTTCCAAGCCTTTAAGATACCTAAATTTGTAATCACGTAAAGAGGAAGAGAAAAATGCTGAATGTTAGGGCATGGGGGTTTTCCTTGGTCAAACCCCTTTTAGGTAATTAAACCACAATGATGAAACAATGTAATGAAACATGCAACAATGGAATAAAAACCTTTCCTTGATGATTGATCTTTATTTTCTACAATAATAGATGAGTATTTAGCCTTTGAATGTCTAAAACTGATCTTGAATGCTCTCTTGATGCCCTAGCTTGCTTGAGAAGAAAAATGAATGATAGATGAATAATGAATGAGTTAGCTGAATGAATGGGGTGAAATGAGAGGGGAAATTATGTATTTATACACAATTATGCCCTAAATCTGAAAAATACCTCATCATAGGCTGACCTTAGGTCTTAATGAATAAAAACTTGAAAGTAATTTGAAATTATCTTGAATTTTGTGCCAAGAGGGACTAATTCACCCCTAATGGTGAATTAGTCCCACTCAAGGCTTTTGAGTGGTTGTCGGGAATTGTGATAATTTAAATAATGTTTCTCGGGTTCTTCTTTAAGAAGACACTTAAATACAGTCTATAAGTGCATAAAAGGGCCATTAAAGCATAATGAAGGTGTAAATATTGATGACAAGCCTAGAAAAGTGTGAAGTTTTGTTACAAAACCTTACAACACTTTGAAATAGGACTTGGTAAGTAATAAAATATGATATTTAGATAATTATAATAAGAAGAGTCTAGAAAAGTGTAGAAATGTGTTACAGCACTTCACAACACCTTTACAAGATATCATAAAGTCTTAATAATTTAAATGTTCAAGACCTAATGTGAGTGTGTAAGTCACATTACAACATTAAATCTAAGCAAAGTAGGCCAAGCATCACAAGAAAAAGATCCAAATGGCCATGAAAATGGCCAAAGAACCATTTTTCTATAGTACACTTATGTACAATTTTCATCGCTAGCACATTTTGTATTTATATTATCTCCAACCTTGAAAAGATACAAAGTCGATCATCCATCTTCAACTGTCAAATTAGGTCGACACCAAACATCCTAGGGTGGAATTCGAATGAGGGGGACCCAAACATACACTTCACCAGGATCCATAATAGATCCAACACACTTCATCAGCTTCAAAAGTAGTGCTTGACACAGGGTCGGCCATACTAGTGTAAAACACATAGATCAATTAAGATTGATACATCTAAATGCCAAAACCAACTTCAATAGGACCAGGGAAACACAAATCTTAAACCATACACCATAATATTTCATCAAAGAGAAATTTGGACCAACAACAATTCTCCTAGACCTCAATCAACACACAACAAAACATAGTTCACAAGCACTGAAACCAACAACCTTCTTTTAATAAAATTTTCTTACTATCCTTGACATATACAATCAACAACTAGTAGATAATTTTATTAATTGAATTTTCACATGCTCTCTCTCCCCCTTTGACAACAATGGAAAAGGAAAAAGATATGTCCATTGAAACTTCCTTTGACATGAAAACATAATACTTGTAATGACAACACTTAGAAAATATGACTGCTCCCCCTGAGGGAAATCACCAACAAACATCGGTCCAAAAGATAGAAATGAATTCACCTAACTGATGCATCTCCAAATTCATCTTAGTTTGTAAAAGGAGGGGAAGTAACCCCTAGCTTATCTTGAAGATACTCAAAATTATCTTTAGGAAGAGCCTTTGTAAATATATCCACAATTTGATCTTTTGTCAAAACATACTCAAGCTTGACTTCATTCTCCATAATCTTCTCTCTTAAGAAATGATACCTGATAGATATATGCTTCATTCTCAAGTGCATCACATGATTCTTTGAAATGTTAATTGCACTTGTGTTATCACAAAAGATAGGAATATGATCATCATGTAGCAATATGATATCTTTCAATGTTTGTTTCATCCATAACACTTGTGTACAACACGATGCAACAACAATATAATCAACTTCAACAGTAGACAAAGAGACTGAATCTTGCTTCTTACTTAACCATGCCACCAGTCTACATCCAAGAAAGAATGCACCACCACTTGTACTTTTTATGTCATTTATACTTCCAACCCAATCTGCATCTATATAAGCACTGAGTGTAAAATTAGTATCTTTAGGATACCATAATCCATAATCTTGAGTGCCTTTCAAATATCTGAATATTCATTTAACTATAGTAACATGTGTTTCCTTTGGATCTTCTTGAAATCTAGCCACAATACAAACCACAGGCATAATATCTGATCTAGTAGTAGTCAAATACAATAGTCCACCAATCATAGATCTATACTTTCTCTAATCAGTCTTAGGTGAATCATCATCTTTTCCCAACTTGCATCCAGTCACCATAGGAGTACTTACTAGTTTGGAACCATCCATACCAAATTTTCTCAACATTTCTCTCACATACTTAGATTGTGAAATGAAAATTCCTTTCTCTATTTGATTAATCTACAACCAAGAAAGAAATTCATCTCACCAAACATAGACATTTCAAATTCTTTTTGCATTTCTTCCACAAACATCTTGCACATCTTTTCGGTTCCTCCAAAGATAATGTCATCAACATATACCACTGCAATCAAGATTTTGTCATTCTTTGTTTTGAATAAAAATCATTTTATGTCGTACCTTTGTTAAATCCTTGTTGATTCAAATACCTATCTAACCTTGTATACCATGCTCTAGGAGCTTGCTTTAGTCCATATAATTCTTTCTTTAATATTCACACCATATCTAATTTATCTGTTAACCAAAATCCTTCTGGTTGTTCCATGTAAACCTCTTCATCTAGCTCACCATTCAAAAAAGCTGACTTGACATCCATCTGATAGACTTTGAAGTATTAATAAGTAGCTAATTCCAAGAACATCCTTATAGCTTCAATTCTTGCTACCAAGACAAAGGTTTCCTGAAAATCTATACCTTCCACTTGTGAGTAGCCTTTACATACAAGCCTTGCTTTGTTTCTGAAAACTTTCCCATTCTCATTCAGCTTGTTTCTAAATACCTTGAAATATTTAACTATAGGAATTATCTCATGCCATAGCTCATAGGGAGTCTTCGTACTATTTTTTCTTGCCTGAACTTGATTGAATACATACTCAATAATGTGAATAGCTTCTTTCCAATAAAATTCTAGTAATCCAGCTTCAGTGATCATTGACCTGGCACCTTCTTGAACTATTTTTTTTTCCTTTTGACAACTCCATTTTGCTAAGGAGTTCTCAGAGTGGCTAATTGTCTCTTTATTCCATTCACTTCACAAAAAATATTGAAATCATGGGAGGTAAATTCACAACCTCTATCAAATCTCAAGTATTTTATCTTCAAATTCACTTCATTTTCAACCATACCCTTGAACACTTTGAATCTATCTTATGCTTCTAATTTTCTCTTAAAAATGTAACCCATGTATATCTAGAATAATCATCAATTAAAAGAATAAAGTACCTTTCAAAAAGTAGGCTTCACACTCTCATAGGACCAAAAAGATCTATATGAACCAAATCAAGCAATCCAGTAGTAGATTGTTCCTTTAATCTGTAACAATTTATTGTCTGTTTCCTGAACTGGCAATTTCTACAAATAGCATTTACAAGCTTCATAATTCTTGGTAGATGACTTGAACAATACTAATCATTTCCGAGTTATCAAAATTCATGTGACACATTCTCTTGTGCCATAACCAGTTGTCATTTATCTGAGTCTTAAAACATCGTCTATCAACACCTTTAAGTCGACAAATATTCCCTTCATTTTTTTTGTCATGTAGCAATCAAAGTTCTGGATCCTTTCTAGATATCACACTTCTTATCCTTAAACACAAGATCATATCCCTTTCTTTACATTTGACCAAAGCTCAACAAATTATGCCTTAAACCCTTAACATAGTAGACATCATCAGTATGATGCTTTCCATCAAAACTTACTAAACCTGTCCCACAAATTTTAGCACCAGTATCATCTCCAAACATAATGAGACCTCCATCATATTTTTCAAGTTTCAAAAAATTACTCTTGTCACCAGTCATGTGATGTGAAGAACCACTATCAACTACCCAAAAATCCTTTTCCTATTTAGCATGTAGGGCAGAGATAATTGTACATTCATTTTTCTCCTTCTCCTTCTCCTTCTCTTTCTCTTTCTCTAGAAGATTTTCCTTTGATTGTCTTTTTGAATTAGTCGAAGCAAGTTCATCTTTAATTGCCAAGAACAAGCATTCATTGTCATCTGGATCTTCATATTTTGAATCTTCATCTGAAATACTAACATTCTCATTAACATAGTAAGCTCTGTTAATCCTCTTTCCTTTCCTTTCTTTCTCATATCTTTGTTTATTCTTTTTAGCTCTTTCTGAACACTTTGTAGCATAGTGACCAATCTCTTCACAACTAAAGCATTTAAAGTGTTGAAAGGCACAAGACAATTAAGAGGGAGGGTGAATCAGTTGTCACCAATATCAATCACAAAATAAAAAATTATTAACTCCACATCCACTTTAATTTGTTATTAAGCATGAACATGAAATGAAAATAACATAAAGCAATATCAACACAAGAAACACTAGATTTATGTGGAAAATCTAATAAGGGAAAAACCACAATGAGGATTAAATCATAATATAAAGTAATAGAAAAATCAATTACATAGAGGCTCACTACCAAAGGTCTCATTTCCCAAAAGGACCCTTTGTCCGAATACAAGGCTCACTGCCTAAAGATAGGACTCACTGTCCAACAAGGAGGCTCATTGCCTACATATACAAAAAGATAATAGAAAATCCACAACAAAAAATTACACAGATTTGTAGCCTTAATCGGAGAATTACAGATACCATCAACTCACTACTTTCAAGAGTCTAACACATTAAATTACTACTACCTTAATTCACTTTTGCACACTCTTGCTTCTCACACTTGTCGCATATCTATTACTTCAATCCATAACATCTTGACTTGTATTTATACCATCTTCAACCCTAGAAACTTTCTCCAAGGTTGGCTACACATACTTCATATTACAAATTCAAATTAGGTTGGAAACTCGACATTCCCGCAGTGGAAGAGAATGAGAGTGGACCAAACCAACACTTAACCAAGACCCAAAACAACATCTTGGATCAATCACATGCTTCCTTAATTGATAATTATCCTTTGCATGATGTGTAGACACCAGGTCATCCAAACCTAATGAAAACACATATGAACTTTGAAGTACATGCTTCCGCAATGGGAAGATAACATGCATACCACATTTCACCATACACTAGAACACATCTCAGATACCTTTAGATTCATCCACAACAAATGCAACAACCTTCATACACATAACACTTTCCATCAGTCCATTCAGATTGTATAGACACACATAGTAACTTTGAAACTCACCTTCTAGAGCACCAAACCATGAACACCTTCAACATAACATAGATAACATCATTGCAAGCCTTCATCCAAATCTACAAGATCTAAAAGAAACCAACAAAGGACTACAGAGTAAATACATTTCTCCAAGTCCATAGACAAACAACTCTTCTAGACCAGTTCACACACTAGTGAACACAACTTTCACTCTACATCAAACCAGAAGCTACAATCCAAGATATATCACCAACACATGCCCATAAACATTATTTTAGATCTGAACAAGCATAGGATCAACACAAAAGAAATGTAGAGCACAAACTAGAGCACAATCTGAACACACACACAACTCTGTCTACACTATTCTTCAGAATCACTTGGTAACTCATCATATCAACACACCTACAACATTATAAAGATAGCTCCATGTACCCACAACATCTCAATATTATCTCAACTATACATGCACAACCTACAATCACTTGATTCCTTTCTCTGCAACAACCTATGATGTGTTAACATCAATGACAACAATCTCCCCCTTTTTCATTGATGGAAACACATGACGTGAAAAACCATCAAAGAAAACATCTATTCCATTCTTGCACTCTCCTTTATTTTTATATTAGACAACCTACACAACATTTCCTACACTCTCATTTCCTTGCAATATTATGACTTACTCTCCCCCTTTTTATTTCACTATTTTTCACATGAATTTATCTCCCCCTTTGAAATCAATGGAAAAGAACATAATTCTAATCACTCCCCCTTAGGAGTTCAACCACACATCTCATATTGCAACAATGATACTTCCTACTCCCCCCGAGGAGTAGACCTCAGTCATCAGTGTAGACAAATGAAGAATTTGTAGATCCATTAGACAAATGCACCTTCATGTGCACCTAGTTCAAAGGAGGGCCAGTAACCCCTAACTTCTCCCTGAGATACTCAAAAGTATCCTTCGGAAGAGCCTTAGTAAATATATCTACAATTTTATTCTTTGTAGACACATACTTTAGTCCGACTTCATTCTCTAATACCTTTTCTCTCAAGAAATGATATCTAATAGATATATGATTTTTCCTTGAATGCATTATTGGATTCTTTGAAATATTTATTGCACTTCTATTATCAAAAAAGATAGGGATAGGCTCATCACACATCACTCCTATATCCTTCAATGTTTACTTCATCCATAATACCTATGTGCAACTAGATTCTACAACAATGTACTCAGCTTCTACAGTGGATAAAGAAATTGAATCTTGTTTCTTGCTTAGCCATGAAACCAATCTTCCTCCAAGAAATAATGCACCACCACTTGTACTCTTTTGGTCATCCACAGAACTAGCCCAATCTGCATTAGTGTAAGCACTAAAAGTGAAATTAGTATCCATAGGATACCACACACCATAATCTGGAGTTCCTTTTAGATATCTGAATATCCTCTTCACAACTATAACATGTGCTTCTTTAGGTTCTGCTTGAAATATGACAACCAAGCATACTGCATACATGATATCCAGTCTAGTAGCAGTAAGATATAAAAGTCCACTAATCATAGATTTGTACATGCTCTGATCAAATTTATGAGATTAATCATCTTTACTCAGCTTGCACTCAATCACCATAGGGGTACAAACTGTTTTGGAGTCATCCATTCCAAAATTCTTCAAAAAGTCTTTGACATACTTTGATTATGAAATGAATATTCTCTTATCAGTTTGATTCACTTGAGGTCCAAGAAAGAAATTCAATTGACCAATCATAGACATGTCAAACTATTTTTGCATTTCATCTACAAATTTCTTGCACATGCCTTCATTTCCTCCAAAGATGATATCATCAACATACACAACCACTATCAACATTTTGTTTCCTTCAACTTTGAAATAGAGATTAATGTTTGCAGAGCCTTTACTGAACCCTTGTTGCGTCAAATATTTGTCCAACCATGCATACCATGCTTTGGGAGCCTATTTAAGTCCATATAGTTCCTTTTTCAACTTATAGACCATGTCCAATTTTTCTGATAATTGAAATCCCTCCGGCTGTTCCATGTACACTTCTTCTTCCAATTCTCCATTCAATAATACAGACTTAACATCCATCTAATATACCTTGAAATCTTTATGAGCAGAATATGCCAAATACATCTGAATGGCCTCCATTCTTGCCATCAATACAAATGTATCCTCAAAGTCTATTCCTTCAACTTGTGAATAACCTTTGCATACAAGTCTTTCTTTGTTTCTCACAACTTCACCATTCTCATTTAGCTTATTCCTGAACACCCACTTTGTACCAATTATGTTCTTGTTCACAGGTCTAGGAATTAGTTCCCATGTCTGATTCTTTTCTATATGTTGCAACTCCTCTTTGATTGATCTAACCCAATTCTCATATTTGTATGCTTCACACACTGATTTAGGTTCTATTTTCGAAAGTAAACACAAATTTACCTTAGTTGCTACCACTTTGCTTCCTATCTTTACACCTTCACTTTTATCTCTAATTATTTTTTCTTCTAGATGATTCTTCTGTACATACTTTGGAGTCTTAGGAGCAAGTTCTAGAGCTTCTTCTTATTATTTATTGGGTATGTGCAGGATCATCATGGAAAAAATAAGCCCTTAAGTTGCAAAAAAATTAGAGTTAGGAAATTTAATGTAAAAATTTGAATAAGTTATCTATATTATTTCAAAAATATGTAAGAATAGAATCTATAGAAAATTGAATGTAGTTTCTAAACTACTAGGTTTATTTAAAAAAAAAGAGAAATCTATTTGGTGAAAATTTGAAATTTCAATGCAATAGTACTTAAATTTCAGGGAAAAAACAAGAAGTAGGTGTTTGTCTGACCATCCTAACCACAATAAAATGATAATAACTTTTTATAAGATTTTAGATATAAGTAGAGGACTCATGTCCTGATGTGATGCATTTTTTTTGTAATTTTTTTCCATGTAAATAATTAATTATGAATTTTTTATTACAACTTTTAAAAAATATAAAAAACTTGTATGTCTGACCACCTTAACTTGGTCAAAACTTCATGAAATTCAATTTTTCTTTTTTTAATCCTATAGTATGCGAAGCATAGAATGTGATGCATGTTTTGGATTCAAAAAATGTGATACCATTTGAAAGCTATAGATATTTTTTAATTAGTCTATCAATTAGGACTTTAGTCATAATTTGAATAGAAAATGAATAATAATTACTTATTAAATTCAAAGTAAAACATAATTTCTATTGGTGGAAAGTTGAGAATCTCCTTTAAAAACCCTTTTCATTTCATCAATTTTGGGTAAAAAAAAGTCATCACCACATACCCATCATGATCGTGCACATACCCTATTCTCTTCTTTTACTTATATACAGATAGGTTCATCTGGTTCAACTTCACTTATCTCAACTAGTCTGTGTTAGGGTTAGAAAGGTAGATATCTAAGAATTAAATGTAGATTTAATTAATAAACAGAGAAACTAAAACACACAGAATAAATTATAACACAGAGAATTTAATGCGGTTCACCCAATCTGAGCTACATCCACCAAACCGCAGCGATCTAATGATTTTATTATCTAGTGCAAAAACCTATTACAATCTTGCGAATAATTGTGTTTTTCATCATACTGTAACCCCCATCCGAACCCCTTTTTAATGAGCTTAGAAGCTTCCAGATTAGGTTCTACAAAGTTAGATTTTTTTTCCTTTTTCATTGATTTTTTCTTTTTTCGGTGATGACACGAAAAGGTAGGAGGATATCATGATCAGTCACCACATACCAATAGTCTATGCATATCTCAATCAATCTTCACATTTTCACTCTCAACAATCTTCCTCAATATTTTATTGAAGCATCTATAAGCTTTGCTACTAGTTGAATATCAGTCGCCACATACCAACAATCTCCCACTTGGAGACTGATCAGGCTCCACACTAACACAATCTTCCACTTGGAGACTAATCTTGGATGTCACTGCTGCACTTACAACTCCCACTGGAAATAAGTACCTGGGGCCCTGCTCCTCTGTTATACTTGAATTCAACCATGAAGGCCAACTGAAGCTAAAGAGGAGCTTAGCTTCTCCCTTGTCACTGCCTTCGTAAACATATTCACTAGATTGACATCTGTATGTATCTTGTCCAGCTTGAGATGTCCATCCTCCAACACCGACCAAATGAAATGATATCTCAACTATATGTGTTTTGTTTTAGAATGCAAGGAAGAATTATTTGCAAGATGTATAACACTCTAGCTATCTGTAAATAAGTAATTTCCAACCTGTTGTTTTCCCAACTCATCCATGAAAAGTTGTAGCCATATCATCTCCTTTGCTACCTCTATTGTAGCAATATACTCTGCCTCTGTGGTGGATAAAGCAACCACCTTTTGCAATCAATAAATCCAACTCACTATTGTCCCACCAAATGTAAATACATAACATGTGGTACTCCACCTGGTATCTATATACCCTGCCAAATTTGAGTCAACATAGCCTTTTAAATTAGTATTAGAGCCCCCAAAACATAAACATTTATTGTATGTACCTCTCAAGTACCTTAGAATCCATTTTACCGCATTCCAATGCTCAACTCCAGGATGACTCAAATACCTGCTAACAACTCCTACAACATGTGCAATATCCGGTCTTATGCATACCATGGCATACATTAAACTGCCTACAGCTGAAGCATATGGTACCTTGGACCTTTTTTCTTCCTCCTCTTTTGTCTTTGGACACATATCCTTAGTCAATTTAACATGACTAGGCAAAGGTGTGCTGACAGCTTTTGCATTCTCCATATGAAATCTCTGCAACACCTTTTCAACATAATTAGCCTAAGATAAAAACATTTTTTTTCCTATCTTTACAAATTTTCATACCAAGGATTTGTTTTGCTGCCCCCAAATCCTTCATAGCAAAAGATTTTGCTAACTGTTGTTTTAGCTCACTTATGTGATCCATGTTAGACCCTTCTACAAGCATGTCATCAACATATAAACAAAAAATAATGTAGTTGTCATTATCCAACCTCTTAAAATAAACACAATGGTCAGAGTTACACCTGTTGTAGCCTTGCTCAGCTATAAAACTATTGAATTTCAAGTACCATTGCCGAGGTGCTTGCTTCAAGCCATATAAACTTTTATTCAGTCTGTACACTAGTTTCTCCTTACCTTTGACCTCAAATCCTTGTGGCTGTTCCATATGTATTTTCTCTTCCAAATCACCATGGAGAAAGGTTGTTTTAACATCAAGCTGTTCTAAATGCAAATATTCAGCAGCCACAATACTTAAAACAATACGAATAGAAGTCATTTTAACAACTGGAGAAAAAATCTCATCAAAATCAATACCCTTTTTCTATGCAAATCCCTTTACAACTAATCCGGCTTTAAATCTCTTCTTTCCTCCATCCTCCTCTTTCATCCTATAAACCCATTTGTTTGGTAAATCCTTTTTACCTATAGACAACTTGCATAATTCCCAAGTCTAATTTTTCAGCAAGGAGTCCATTTCTTCTTCCATTCCATGCTCCCACTGAACCTTGGTATCCACTTGCATAGCTTCATCATAATATTTCGGTTCACCAACATCAGTTAACAAAATAGTATACAAAGAGGGAGAGAATCTTTCTGGAGATTTACTTATCCTTGAAGATCGTCTAACATTCACAAGATTTTGTGGTAATTGTTTTTGTTGTTGCATAGCATGAGGAACCACTAAAACATCATTGTCTAGAATATCATCCAACACTGCATAATCATTTTCTTTCTTCTCATGTTGTAGCAACAGATCTTTGTACAACACTTTCTCATTGAATATAACATCCCTGCTTCTCACAATTTTTTTATTTTCAAAATCCCAAAGCCTATAACCAAATTCATCAATGCCATATCCAACAAATATACATTTCTTTGATTTTGCATCAAGCTTGGTTCTATTTTTAGAATCTACATGTGCAAATGCTTCACAACTGAAGGTTTTGAGAAAAGAATAACTCACCTTCTTACCTTTCCATGCTTCCTTTGGAATACCACAACCCAAAGGATTAGAGTGACCTCTATTAATTAAATAAACAACAGTGTTTACAGTCTCTACCCACATTTTTAAAGGCAGCCCAATATGCAATCTCATAGTTTGTGCACGCTCCATTATTGTTCTATTGATGCACTCAACCACTCCATTTTCCTGTGGAGTCCTTGGAACCATTTTCTGCGTACAAATACCATTATAGGAACAATAATCTTCAAAATCTTTGTACAATACTCACCACCATTATCATATTTGAGACATTTTAGCTTTTTACCCATCTCATTCTCAACCAAGCTTATTCATTTTTCAAAAGTTTTAAATACATCAGATTTCTGCCTAAGGAAATAAATACATACCTTCCTATTTGCATCATCAATGAATGTAACATAATACTGAGAGCCACCAAGAGAAAATACTTGAGCTAGTCCCCATACATCCGTATGCACAAGCTCTAATTTCTCATCTTTCTTTTGCATCCCATCCTTGATAAAACTTACTCTCTTTTGTTTTCCAAACACACAACTTTCATAGAAATCCATATTAACACATTTCAGACTTGGTAAAACATTATTTGAATGAAGTACTTTCATACCTTTTGCACTCATATGCCCAAGTCTATTATGCCACAGTGTTGATTTAGAGTCCACAACAACTGTATGATCTTCTACCCGCTGAACTGTAGCAACTATTCCTGAACATTGAATTTTTTCCATAATAATTAAAGTAGAAAGAACGGTATGACCTGTACAAAGATATAAGGTGCCTAATTTCACACCTTTTTCTACCACTAAGGCACCCTTTGTGACCTTCCAATTTTTATCACTAAATGTAACAACACAACCTTCATCATCTAGTTGCCCTGCTGAAATTAAATTTCTACTTAACTTTGGAACATGCCTTACCTCATGTAGTAGCCAATGATTCCCATTCTACAACTTAATCTTGATTCTTCCCTTTCCAACAATCTGATAGGGTTCGTTATCTCCTAAATAAGCCAGCCCAAAATCCCCTTGGATATAATCAAGAAAATAACTTCTATGGGGGGTGGCATGAAATGAAGCCCCTAAATCAAACACCCAAGAATCATCAGCATTATCAAGGGAAAGAATCAAATCATCCTCATCAGATTTATTACTTACCACATTCTCCTCTTTATTTCCTTCTTTTTTGTCTCCTTCTTTATTTTTTTGAGACCAACAATATTTCTTTAAATGACCCGGCTTACCATAGTACCAACAATCCCTCTTGTCTCTAGATTGGGACCTTCTATCCTTTGATTTTTCTCACAACTTCCCACGATTTCCAGAATTGTTTCCTCTCTCCTGTGTTTTTCCCCTACTTTCTGCATTCAAAACACTACCTGATGTGGATGTTCCACCTTAGCTTTTCCTACAAATTTCCTCACTCAAAATAACACCAACAACATCATCAAATTTCAATGTAATCGAACCAGAAACAAAATTGCTAACAACCATTACCAATCTATTCCAACTTTCATGCAAAGAACACATAATAAAAAAATCCCTAACTTCTTCATCAGAGTTTACTTTTACAGAAGTTAATTGACTGGGGACCATATTAAACTCATTTAAATGATTAGTAACTGACCCATCTTCTACCATTTTCATATTAAATAAACACTTCATAAGAAATAAATTATTCGAAGCGGAAGGATTTTCATATAACTTTTCCAAGGTTTCCATCAACTCTTGAGTTGTCTTTGCTATTGTAATATTGAACGTCACTAATTGTGCCAGGCATAAACGAATACTGCCAAGAGCCTTTCTATCCAAAATATCCCAGTCCTCATTAGACATTATTGCGGGTTTCTTAGTTTTCCCTTCAATTGGCTGCCATAAATCCTTCTGATAGAGGTAGTCATCCATCTGCATCTTCCATAACTGATAGTTGTACCGATTAAACTTCTCAACCTTCTTACCCTCGTTTGCCATTACTCCCACTCAACCATGAGACCTTCCTACAGACGATAATTGAAACACAACCCACTCTGATACCACTTTTTAGGGTTAGAAAGGAAGATTTAATTAATAAATAGAGAAACTAAAACACACATAGAATAAATTATAACACAGAGAATTTAATGTGGTTCACCCAATTTGGGCTACATCCACCAAATCGCAGCCATCCAATGATTTTATTATCCAGTGCAAAAACCTATTACAATCTTGTGAATAATCATGTTTTTCATCATACTGTAACCCCTATCCAAACCCCTTTTTAACAAGCTTAGAAGCTTCCTGATTAGGTTCTACAAAGTCAGATTTTTTTTCCTTTTTCATTGATTTTTACCTTTTTCGGTGACAACGCGAAAAAGTAGGAGGATAGCAAGATCAGTCACCACATACCAAGAGTCTGTGCATATCTTCATCAACCTTCACATTTTCAATCTCAAAAATCTTCCTCAATCTTTTATTGAAGCATCTATAAGCTTTGCTACTAGTTGAATATCCAAGGAAAATACCTTCATCACATCTAGCATCAAAATTTCCAAGTTTCTCATCACCTCTTTTAATATAACATATGCTTCCAAATGCCTTAAAGTACTTTCAACGGTAGGGATTTTTTTATTCCAAAACTCATAAGGAGTCTTTGTGTTGTTACCTTTGATCTGAATTCTGTTAAGAATATAAACAACATTGTGGATTTCCTCTCTCCACTATACATCAGGTAAATTTTCTTATTTCATCATATTTATGTAGCCTCTTTCATATTTTGGTTCTTCCTCTCAACAACTCCATTCTGTTGAGGAGTTCTAGGAGAAAAAAATGTCTCTTTATACCATGCTCTTCACAAAATGTATTAAACTCACTGGAAGTAAATTATCCACCTCTATCATATCTTAAACATTTGATTCTCAGGTTCACTTCATTATCTACCTTGGCCTTGAACACTTTGAATCTATCCAGAGCTTGAGCTTTCTCCCTAAGAAAAGTAACCCATGTCATTCTAGAATAATCATCAATCAGAAGCATGAAATACTTATCACCATTAATAATTATTGTTCTTGTGAGACCACAGAGGTCTGAATGAATCAATTCAAAAATTCTGGTAGTTGATTGATCTTTTATTTTAAAACTACATCTTTTTTGTTTTCCCAACCAATAACTTCTGCAAAAAGTATTGACAGACTTTTTGATTTTAGGCAGATCTTGGAAAACCTCTCTTGAACTAATCCTGATTAGATTGTCAAAGTTCACATGTCCCACTCTCCAGTGCCATAGAAAAATTTCATTAACTTGAGATACAAGGAACTCACCATCAATACCCTTAAGCTAATAAATGTTTCCATATGTTCTTCTTCCTGCATCAACCATAGTTCCCGAGCCTTTTTTGATCTCTCAAGTACTATTCTAAAGCAAAATCTTGAATCCTTTGCTACACATTTTTCTAGCACTCAAAAGATTATTCCTTAAGCCCTTAACATAATAAACATCATCACTACTCTTAGCCTCCTACAATGATCTTAATAATGAAGCCTTTACATACATGATTCAAATATTGGACATCTAACTTGAATAGCCATTTCAACCATCATGAAGGTTCATTTAACTTGTCAACCTAGGGATGTGAACTTGAAATAGGTCAGCATAGTATGTGCATTAGGAACTCAAAGTAGTCATTCTATTCTACAACTAAGGAACACACAATACTGAAAGTAAATTGCTTGAAAAGGAATGAAACAAATGTTGAACATCAATCAATGAATATGCTAAGCAGAAATGCATAACATGAATGAAAATCTGAGCAACAAACATGACATTGCAATGTTTGCTTTGGCAGTAGGAACAATCACATAATGGAATTCTAGTGGCTATAGGAACAGTCGGTGTCAGATTTCTAACTAAGTACTAAACAAAAATAAATACTAAACTAATGCTAAACTAAGAAGACAAATTACTCACCAAGTGGGGCCCCTTGGATAAGTATCCTCTAAAACTAATGAAAACTTAGATGCTCGAACTTTAGAACTTTATTTTATTCACTGTGAATCATAAGTACAAAAGAGTAATGTATTTGTATTACTAGAAACTGGAGAGTGGAAGTACAGTATCAAATCATGCAACCTCCTAAAGAAGGAGCATCAAATCATTATTTATACTAACAACTAAATGAGGCAGTCAACTCCACGACTGGGAGGACACCATTTAGGGAAAATAGAGGAAATGGAGTGATGGCAGTTATGCATGCATGGAATCTAGTTAGACATGCAGGTCCAAATGTAGATCCAACACAACAGTAACACCCATGTATGCTTGATCATTAAAGTCCACTACAAGGTGGTTATGTTTAGTTGCATGAAGAATCTTCTACGATCGGATGCCTTTGACTTGGAGAAATTCCTTTGTTGGATGTTATGGTGCATGTCCAACTAGTGGTGTCTTCCTCAACTTGGCATGTTAAATCTACATGGCAAGGTCAGTACACATAATAACTGCACATGTATAACCACTCTAAGAAACATTCATTAACCACATGCAGAATCAATATAGATAATCCACATATTATGCCAAATGTCATTAAAGCTTGCAGAGATAGGATTAAGTCCAGTGTTAATGGTTTGAGGGAAACATTATGAAAATATCAACATTTAACATTAAATTCAATGACATCTATTAACAAATAAACTATAGATTCTACCCAAAAAAGGACCAAAAACTAGGCTCATCACTCCCCCCAACCTAATTTTTTGTTGGTTCTCCAGCAGGGGAAGAGTTGTTCTTCTACTTGGTCAAAGCTCTGAAATTTGCATCTGATAGTTGTCCAACATCAGTGGCTGCAGTGTGTGAATCAGGATCCCAATAGAATCCTCCCAATCTATCAAATCTGTTCCATCTCTACATTTTTGCAACAATGTCAAGCTGGTAGAATCTAAAGTTTATCACAGGCCACATGAGCATGGGTGGTTGGAAATTTACGGGAAGCTAATCCCATCCCTGAGTTCTCCCAATCTGAATATACCTATCATTCCTCTTTAGTGCTGCAACATAATTGTGGATGGAATGAGGCTCAGCTTGCTTCAGCTCATCAGATAGACTATTCCATCTTTGTGATAGACATCTTCTCATAGTTTCATCCTTTGTTTTTGTCTTTACCTCATACTCACTTTAAACTGCCTCAATCCAAGGCATAATCCTATTGCCATAGCTAGGTCTAAGAATTATTTTGTGCCATTCTCTATAAATATCCCTTGGGTTGCTTGATTCAGCTCTAACAAGCAAAGAGATATCAGACTCCAACAGCTTATAAGCTCCATGTTACTTTCCCCAACTAATCTCATTTTGTACCCAAGACATAAATTCCCTCAATTGGACATCCCCAACATATAACAGTGGGTTCCAATCATGGTCTTGAGTTACATCAAAATTATGCATATAAAACTCACATAGCAAATTCTTCATTTTAGGGGAGGAAATTCTATACGCATTGAAAAATTCCATAGGGGTGTCAATAGAAGGATTCAAACCTGAGGAAATCCTTGATAGCTTAAAAGAGAGATACTTCTCTTTTAGGAGTAGAGCATAGACCCTAGGAGGGGTCCTACATTCCAAAATATGTGGTGCCAAAGCTGCCATATCATCCACCCTTTGCTTCAGGGTGGAAATTTATGTATCTTTATCTTCTATCTCCTCATCCTTCTTTTGAATTTCCTCCTTCAATTTCCATTTTTCCTTCCTCCATTCCTCCTCCCTTCTTTGTATTTCTCTCCATAAATTCAAAATTTTTGCATGTACTGTAAAACCAGGAGGATTGTGAATGTCTTCTAGTCTTTTTGTTGATGGAGGTTCCTCATATGGCACTATTTGCATGGACTCAAGTTGTCCAGTTCTCTATGGCTATAGGGGTATTGTTTCTTCTTTCATCTCTTGTTGCAGGGACTCTCATTCAGGTTCTTGTCGTGGCTGTAGGAACTCCTACTCTAGTTCTGACTGTTGTTGCAAAACTTCTTGCTCATGCTGTAGGGAGTCCTGACATTCCTCAAACTCTTTTGCAATGTTAGCAAGATTGACCAGTGTTATATTTTCTAGTCTCCCAAATATATCTTCTTCTTCGACATTCGCCTACCCCATTGGAGCTTTAGGGTCCTCATGTGATGTCTCACCAAGGTTAGGGTTTTTCTATAGAGGCATAGCAATCACAAGCCCAATTGGTCTTGATTTCCTTGGAGGTTTCTCATGCTTTCCTTTGGTTGGAGGATGAATAGTGTTAACCTTCCTCTTTTTAGAACTTGACACCTTTCTTTCTACAGGTTGTGTTTTGGCCTTTCCTTTTCTCATTTCTACTTCTCTCTTTTGTGACCTAGTTTTCATTAGGGTTTCAAGTGGAATTTCATCATCAGAATCAAAGGAAAAAAATTATTTTTTTGAGTGCTCTTCTCCAGAAGAATTAATTTATGTAGTTTCTTCTACTATAGGAGGATTCACACAAGAGGCAACACTAGAGGTTGAAGCATCAAGAGGGGCTTTATCCATGCTCAATCTCTTGCTAGACCTACGGGGTTGAGGTAAAGCCCTAGGTTGCAAGTGCTCAGATCTAATTTGATCAACATTTATAAATTCTTCCTAGGTTATTACAGATACATCATGTAGAGACTTTTCAACCAACAATTTAATCAGACAATGATGGGAAACAAAGTTATCCCTACCTTTTTGGGTTTTAGTCGCCATGATTGAGAGAAGATTGTATAGCATGTTGGGCACATTCATCCTCCTTTCGTGCCTCATGTGATTCAAAAGCTTGAAATGTACGAAATGAAAATTTGACTGGCGACCCTCACAGGTGATGTATTTGATAACATAAATGGCTATATGCTTCCATGGTTCAAGCAGAGACATTCTCTTTGCACCCTATTTATCAATGCTCAACGGGGGGTCATTCAGCTCTGTAAATTTAGCCCTAGTTGATCTGGCATCTCTGGAGGTAGGGTAATTTTTTCCATCAGTTGGTAACCCTGTGACCTTTGCAATTTAGTCCTCAATTTCTAAAACTTCGAACCCTTTTTCTATGGCTTTCCCTTCAGAAAATGTCTGGGCGAATTCAAGGGCAATGCTTTCATCAAAGCCATCTAGTTTTAAGAAGTAATATGACCATCCGTAGTTTCTAAATCCATCCAAGTATTGTGCATTCTGCAATAAAATTTCATGCACCATGGGTTCATTTTGAATTAACCCACCTCCCATTGTCTGCAATCAAACAAATGCTTTGCAACTTCTTTCCTACAATTCCCATCTAAAAATCAAGCTCATTTTTGTCTAGTACCTACTAAATTTCTAGTGCAAATATCCACTGAATTTTCTTTTCTTTGTTTCACCCTTTTTGCTTGCAACCCAAGATTATGACAGGGGCAATAATGGAAAGAAAAGGAGTGATAAAAGGAGAATTATGATGGGAAGAAATGGCAGATGCAATTAATGTCACTTCACACATGCAAGCCATCCTCTCACTTAGATTTCAAATCAGCTCATTTTAAATTTTTTAATTTAGCCTAGCATAAATTGACACATGGGAAATACATTTACATCATTTTCTTTCCCCTCCCCCTAACCTAAATTTGGACATGTGTCCACACATGCGAGATGGAAGTGATGATTTGACAGGAAATAATGGAATTTTATGTAAACTTCTATACTAACGTATAGTGATTAAATGAATGCACTGAAAATATGATTAAAAATAGCAATTAATACACACATACTTGAATATGTGAAATATTTTCTACAAAGATCATGGAGAAAGTACCACTCACCTTGTGGGAATAAATTGAGCAATTAATGAAAATGAAGTGGAGTGAGGTGAGGTGGAATGAAGTGATGGAAGAGAGAGAAAGGTGGTGATGGATGGGTAAAGAAATGGACTTCCATGTAAGTGAAAGTCTTTATTATGAGAGAGTACATACCTTAATTAGCCAGAAGGAGGGACACTAGGTCCATTTCCTTCAGCTGTAGGAAGCTTAGGGGTTGAATGTTGGGTGAATTGTTGCAGGAACTCTTCTTTGGAAACTGGCTTTTGATATAATTTGAAGCAATGACCATTGACAAGTAATTTGAACCTGAAAGGGTTGATGGTAGTAAGGTAAAAAACTCCATTAGGAAAGACCTCAACAACTTCATACGGTCCTAACCACCTTGTCTGCAATTTTCCTACATTGTCCTAGTATCTTGAGTCATAGAGCAGGGCCCAATGTCCTAGTTGGAATTTCTTGTCCTTGATAAATTTGTCATGCCACCCAATTCTATGATTCTGCACCACTTTTGTATGCTACAGGGTTACTCTTCTTATCTCATCCAAAGCATTTAGCTACATGATTTTTTCTCTTTGTTCCTCAGAAATATCCATCACAAAATCTACTACAGTCTGCAGAGTCTTATACTCAAATTCAACTGGCATCATAGTTGTCTTTCCATATAGTAACTCAAATGGGGTGAAGATTATAGTCATTTTCTAGGTTTTCCTATAGGCCCAAACAACTTCTGGTAATCTATTTGCCCAATTCTTTCTATGAATAGCTACTGTTTTAGTCAGAATGGCTTCAATCTCTCTATTGGTTACCTCGACTTGGCCATTAGCTTGTGGGTGATAAGGAGTAGACTTCCTATGCCTTATGTTGTACTCATTAACTAGTGCTGCAACAAGGGTTGATGTGAATTGTTCCCCTTGATTAGTCACTCTTTCTCTTGGGACTCCATATCTTATGAAAATATCTTCATAAAGAAATTATGCAACCTTGTTATCTCTTGCATGCTTCATGGCCTTAACCTCTACCTATTTTGTCACATAATCAATGCATACAAATATATAAAACTTACCATTTGATGGAGGGTCAATGGGTCCCACAAAATCCAATCCACACTTGTCAAAGGGAGTGATTACTACCTAAGGGAATAGTGGCATCTCATCAGACCTGGTTGGTCTACCCATTCTTTGACATCTATCACATTTTCTAGTATACCTTCCTGCATCCTTGTAGAGTGTTGGCTAGTAATATCCTATGTTCATAACCTTCATTGTTGTCCTCTTGGCCGTAAAGTGTCATCCACGGTTCATTGTGGTCTGCATGAAAATTTTCATATGTCTCATCTTCTCTCACACACCTCCTCATTACATGGTCAAGTTCAGTATAAAACAAACATCTAGCAATCCAAGAGAAAGGAAAATATTTTTCAATGAGTGCCCTTTTCTCTTTTGGAGAGAAGTGAGAAGGAACTCTACCTGTGACCAAGTAATTGGCTATGTCAGCATACCAGGGTGTTTATACACTGAGGGAGAATAGATGCTCATCAACAAAAGAGTCATCTATGGGCTGATTATCTTCTGATGTAGTTAGCCTTGAAAGAAAATCTGCAACAACATTGGCCTTCACTGGTTTGTCCACAATGGTTATATCAAACTCTTGCATCAACAATAACCATCTTACCAATCTACTTGTGATGAAAGATTTATCCATGAGATATCTAATGGCTGCATGATCAGTGTGCACAAAGATTTGGTATCCTATTATGTAATGTCTGAATTTGTTTAGTGCATAGATTACTACCAGCATTTCTTTTTCTGTCACTGTATAATTGAATTCAGCTCCTTGTAGATTTTTGCTGACAAAGTAAATGAAATTTTCAATAGCTCTTTTTTTCTATCCTAAGACTACTCCTATGACATATTCTAATGCATCAGTGTGGATGTGGAAAGAAAGCTCCCAATTAGGCCCTTTGAGTATAGGAGCATGAGTCAAAGCTTCCTTTAAGTTAGAAAACGCCTTGTCACAGGCTTTAGTCCAATGAAATTCAACATCTTTAGTGAGAATAATATACAATGGTGCTGCTACCTTGTTGAAATCCTCGATGAAATGTCTATAATATCCTGCATGACCCAAAAAACTCCTAACATCTTTTTGTTTTGTAGGTGTGGGAAGATTTGTTATTACCTCAATCTTTGCAGGATCTACTTGAATTCCCTTATGAGAGATGCAGTGGCAAAGAACTACACCTTATTGCATTATCATGAAGCACTTTTCACTGTTTAAGGACAAGTTTTGATCTTCACATCTCTATAGGACCCTTCTGAGATTTTCTAATGCTTGATTAAAATCAACATCATAAGTGGTAATGTCATCCATATAAATTTCCATGCAATCATGAGAAATTCCTAAGAAGATGCTAATGAATGCCCTCTAAAAAGTTGTAAGTGTGTTGCATAAGCCAAATGGGAGCACCGAATAGGCATAGGTCCTACATGGATAGGTAAATGTAGTCTTCTCCTGGTCCTCTGGTGTAATTTGTATTTGGTTGTAGTTGCTGAACCCATCTAGAAAAGAAAAGTATTGCTTTCTTGCAAGTGTGTCCAAAACTTGATCAATGAAGGGTAAAGGAAAGTGGTCCTTCTTGGTGGTAGCATTAAGTTCTCTATAGTAAAAAAAAACTCGCCATTTACCTCCCTTCTTAGGAAAAATCACTAATGGAGACACCCACTGACTATCTGAAATGGGGTAGATAAATCTTGCATCTAGTAATTTCTACAGTTCTCCTTTCACAATCTCTCTCAGTGCAGGGTTAATTCTTCTCTGTGGCTGTCTTACTGGGGTGCAATCGTCTCTGATGTAAATTTTTTGTATACAAATTTTAGGATCCAATCCATTCATATCATGATAATCCCATGCAAATGCATCTCGATGGGTCCTTAATAGGTTTTTCAATAACAATTGTTGTTCTTCATTCAATTTAATATTAACACTCAAATATTTTGCTTCTAACACTTGTACTTGTGTAGTTAATTCTATCATGGTTGCTTCATTAACACTTGGTACCTTTAGTTCATATGGCAGCAATTTTTGGGATATACCTGTTGCTGCAGGAAGTCTGTCTGTAGGAATGGTGGCTATAGGAAATGTGGCTGCAGGAAGTCTATCAATGGCTGCAAGAAGAGCATCTGCAAGAAGAATGTCTACAAGAATAGTGGCTTTAGGAAGGGTAGGAAAAAGTGTCTTTACTAGAGTAGCAGAATGAGAAGATGATGCTTCCTCTACTTCATAATGGTTCTGAATGATGTTAGCCAATACTTTATCCTCATATTGGAGCTCCATGAAAGAGCTTCTACTTAGCATCATAAGCTATGCCACAAAGTTAACTTCCTCAGCCTCTTCAGCAACATGTGGTCATATGGGATTATCTTCATCATGAGATGACTGAGCAGGCAGATAGAGAACAAAATTTTTAGTGCTCCTCCCATCTAAAATGGTCATGTCACCTGACTAAAATCCAATGTATGCATTTGGAGTTTCTAACCATGGTCTTCCAAGAATAATGGGATATTCCCATAATGTGGCTTTAGGAGAGAGAATCATAAAGTTTGTTGGGTATTCCTAGGAGTCTAGAACTACCAAAAGATCCTCCACTACACCATCGGCTTCACAGTAGTGCTATCATCAAGCTGTAGTACAGTAGGAGTGGACCTCATGCTTGCAATATTTAGTTGTTGTAGGATGTCTTTGGTCATTACATTTATTGCTTCCCCTAAATCAATCAGAGCATTCTTTACTTGGACCCCATTTATAATAACTGCTACCACAAGACTTCCTAGGTCATTATACTTGGGAATAGTCACTTTTCCCAGCATGATGCCAGCTAGCTATCCCACCATGAACTGTAGTTGGGTCTTTCTTTTTCCTACCTGGCTTCTTGAGACAGGCTTCCTTGATTGTTTTGTCGTAGATTGGATCATCCTTTATGGTCAAAAATAGAGGTATCTGGACACATATATGCTTCAACTGATCCAATATATCAAAATTTGTATCTTCCTTTTCTTCCTTCTTCTTGGAAATTTCCAATCTCTGAGGAAATGGTGGCTCTTGTTCAGTTTGCTTGACTTGGACTAGTTTAGGTTTTTTAGGTACACTAGGTTGAATGTGATCATTCAGAGGTTCCTCTTCCTCTTCCATAGGGAGCTTATTAGTAATGGGCTTGGAAGGGGCTGATAGAGTAGTACCTAAATGCAAGTGGATATCATTTACACTCACAACATATGTAGGGAATTTATTTGAATCGACAAAGTATGCAGGTTGTTGTTGTGGTTTGTTATTTGGATTGGGTGTGTGCTGAGCTAGTAGTTGAGTAGGTTTAGGTGTATTTGAACTGGGATTAGTAGGTGGAGGAATTATAGTAGGGTGATGAGGCTGAGAAGTTGGTTGCATGTAACTGGTTGTATGAGTAGGCAATTTCTGCCCTCCTCTCCATTGATTCGTTTGTTGCCAATTTCCTGGAGGTGGCTGTCAATGTCCTTGAAATTGCTTCCAATTCCCGTGAGGTTTCTACCACTGGGATGGAGAAATCTAATGACTGAGCCAATAATTTGGAGGGTTACTCCAAGGATGCAATGGATATCCTCCATAACTAGGTGGATATGGGGGTTTCCATTGGTTACCAAAGGAATAGGAATTGAAATATGGCCTAGCATAGGATAGTGGATCTAGTGGCATACCTTGTCTTGGATCCCAAGGCTTCCTTTGTGCAACATAGTAGACTTGGTCTTCTTCAATTTGGATTGGCTTGAACTCAGGTGGAACTTGCTTTCTTTCAAGACTAGCTACCATCTTACATCTACAGTCCTTCTTTTGTCTGTAGTGGAGGCAATACTCTATCAACATTGCCTTTGCCTCCTCTTGCTTCTTCTTGTCTTGAAGTGTATCTAGCTGAGGAGCTAGATAATTAATAATGTCCTACTTGAAGTCTGCCAGCAAATGAGTAATTTCCATTCTTGAGACTCCACTGGTAGTTGACTTACTCATGGAAGATTGGTAAGCTCTCCCTTTCTTTGAAGCTGCCCTAGAGTAGTTCTGGAAAATTTTCTTGATATCTTCCCAAAAATATCTCCTCCTCCCATGAGGTCCAAGACATCAGTGCAGCTATCATTGATTCCTCTCAGGAAAATAAACTTTTGTGAGTCTTCATTAAGTGCATGGTGTGGATATTTTTGTAGGAAAAACATAAACCTTGCAATGTAGTCTTCCAGGCTCTCATTTTCCTTTTGTTGCATCTTGAAAATTTCACCTCCTCTCATGTCACTGCCTCTATAATATTCCTTGTATTTCTCAAGGAATTTTATCTTCATGTCTTCCCAAGTTTCCACAGTATCTCTTCCTAGGCTCATGAACCATCTTAGTGTAGCCTCTTTCAAATTGGGAGGAAATAGCTTAAGCCTATGGGCATCAATAGTATAATCATAACTCCTGCAGAGTATGTCAAACTCAAATAAAAAGGTATCAGGATTTTCTGTGACAAGTCCATAAAACTTTGGGAGTGCTGAGGCAGGAATGTTCTTAATGTTGTCAACTTCATTCTGATGGGCAATGGGGATAGGAAAAGATGGTTGTATAGGTACATTCCTATTTGCATCACCCATTCCTGCTTGATGTTGTTCCAAAGAAAAGGGGTTCTCAAGCTGATTTTGATCTTCAGAGGAGACTTTAGAACTAGTCAGATCAGGATATGTATCAGCAAAGGGGTGTAGATCTTCTTCTTCTTCTTCTGGTAGATTATGATAGTCAACTAGCTAGAATGGATTAGAATTGTTAGGAAGGAATCTCCCATAAGCATCCCTTCTCCTTCCTCTATGCATGCGGTATCACTCACTATCAGTTAGCTCACACAAATAATTGGTAAAGAATAAGGGGGTTCATTACTTCCTAAATGAGGTTATGCTAAGAACAACTTCCAAAAACACTACAGCAAGAAAAGCTACCAATGACTCCAAAAGACTCCCTAGTTTGACACCATCCCCGACAATGGCACCAAAAATGTTGGCCTCCTACAATGATCCTAATAACGAAGCCTTTACAGACATGATTCATAGATTGCACATCTAACCTAAATAGCCATTTCAACCAGCATGAAGGCACATTTAACTTGTCAACCCAGGGACGTGAACTTGAAATGGGTCAGCACAATATATGCACTATGAACTCAAAGTAGCCATTCTATTCTACAACTAAGGAACACACAATACTGAAAGTAAATTGCTTAAAAATGAATGAAACAAATTTTGAACATCAATCAATGACTATGCTAAGAAAAAATACATAACAAGAATGAAAATATGAGCAACAAATAAGACACTGCTTTGGCTACATGAATAGTCACAAAATGGAATTCTAGTGGCTGCAGGGACAGTCGGTGTCAGATTTCTAACTAAGTACTAAACAACAAGTAATAATAAACTAATGCTAAACTAAGAAGATAGATTACTCACTAAGTGGGCCCCATTGGATAAGTATCCTCTAAAACTAATGAAAACTTAGATGCTCAAACTTTAGAACTTTATTTTATTCACTGTGAATCATGAGTACAAAAGAGTAATGTATTTGTATTATGAGAAATTGGAGAGTGCAAGTACAATATCAAATTGTACACCTCCTAAAGAAGGAGCATCAGGTCATTATTTATACTAACAACTAAATGAGGCACTCAACTCCACGACTAGGAGAATGCCATTTAGGGAAAACAGAGGAAATGGAGTGATGGCAGTTATGCATGCATGGAATTTGGTTAGACATGTAGGTCCAAATGTAGATCTAGCACAATAGTAACACCCATGTATGCTTGATCATTAAAGTCCACTACAAGGTGATTACATTTAGTTGCATGAAGAATCTTCTACCATCGGCTACCTTTGACTTGAAGGGATTGCTTTGCTCGACATTATGGTGCATGCCAAGCTGGCAGTGTCTTCCTCAACTTGGCGTATTAAATTTGCATGGCAAGGTCAGTATGTTTAATAACTTCACATCTATAACCACTCTAAGAAACATTTATTAACCACATGCAAAATCAATATAGATAATCCACATATTATGCCAAATGTCATTAAAGCTTGCAGAGATAGGATTAAGTCCAATGTCAATGGTTTGAGGGAAACATTATGAAAATATCAACATTTAACACTAAATTCCATGACATCTATCAACAAATAAACTATAGATTCTACCCAAAAATAGACCAAAAACTAGACTCATCAAGTACTATGCTTTCTATCAAAATTAATTGTTCCTTTACCAATAATATTTGCACCAAAATCATCTCCAAACATGACTACTACACCATCATACTTTTCAATTTTAGTGAACTTACTTTTGTCTCAATTTATGTGATTTGAGCAGCCACTGTCAATCACCCAATAGTCTTCATCTTGTCTAGCATGAAAGGAAGTAACCAGAGTACCTTCCATCTCTTCCTTCTTATGCTCCAGACCACTTTCCCTTGCACATATTCTAGAGTTAGTAGACATTGATTTATTTTCTAAGGCTAAAAATAGGCATCCATCATTATCACCCTCAAAATCATATTCATCATCAGAAATTCCAATATCTTCTCTAACATCATACAATTTCTTGAAATTCTTATCCTTTTTTTCTTTATTGTCTATGCTCTTCTTGTGTACAACTCTATTTGGACATCTTGAAGCTTAGTGACCAATATTTCCACAACTGAAACATTTAAAAGGTAACATACCTTTATACTTACCGATACTTTTCTTCAACTTCCTTGTAAAATTTTCTTCCAACTCCTCTGAATATTCGCTATATGGATCATCTTCTATCACTATAACAAATCCCTGTGATTAGCTCCCTTTTCTTCTCCATTTTTTGCTTCCACCCACTATTTTAATGTATTTTTCTCCATTTTTTTGAAAAAGTTAGCACTATTTATCGGGATTGCAGTATTTTTGGCATTTTTTGTGCCGATCAAAACAATTAGGCACTAAATTAGGCGCTAATTAGCACCCAATTTAGCATCGAATTTAGCATCAAGTTTAGCATCAGGTTTAGCACCGGGTTTAGCGTTAGGTTTAGCGTTGGGTTTAGTGCCAGATTTAGCACCAAGTAGGCACTAAATTAGGCACTAATTAGTGCTTGGTTTAGCATCAAATTTTATGTTAGGTTTAGCATCAGGTTTAGCACTGGGTTTAGCACTGGGTTTAGCATTAGGTTTAGCGCCAAATTTAGCACCTAATTTAGCACCTAATTGTTTTGATCTAGCAGGGATCAAGGGTTAAGGGATTAGGGGTGTTAGAACAAAAAATCATTCCCCAATATTCACTAGCCTTCAATTGCTTACCTACATTTCACTTGCATCAAAAGATCCCTCAACCCTCAACCCTCAACCCTCAACCTTAAACCCTAAACCCTCAACCCCTATACCCTCTACCCTATACATTGGACCCTCAATCCTAATCCTTCA
This sequence comes from Sequoia sempervirens, assembly GCA_007258455.2. NCBI lineage: Eukaryota > Viridiplantae > Streptophyta > Pinopsida > Cupressales > Cupressaceae > Sequoia > Sequoia sempervirens. Next base: position 130,274,765 of record VDFB02353493.1, read on the forward strand.
ACTATATACCCTCAAACCTATACCCTAAACACTCTATCCTCAACCCTTAACCATCAAACCTAAACCCTTAAACCTTCTACCCCCTACTCTCAACCCTAATCCCTCAAACCTATACCCTCAACCCAATACCTGAAACCATCAACCCTATAGGTCCTCAACTCTATACCCTCAATTCTCAACCCTTTACCCTATATATTGGATCCTCAACCCTCATATATCTCTACCCCTCCCTCCTCTTCTCTCCTTGTCTCTATCTAACTTCTACCTCCATCCCTCACTCCATCCATTGACCCTCCCTCTCTACCCTAATCCCTCAACCCTAAACCATCAACCCTTAAACCCTTAAACACTCAAACCTAAATCCTAAACCCTTAGCATCCCTCATCCGTTAAACCCTAAACCCTTAAACTGGCCTCTACCCTCTACCCTCAACCCTTAAACCCTTAAACCCAAGTAAACTCTCTACCCTAATCCCTCAACCCTCAACCCTTAATCCCCCAACCCCTAAACCTTGAATCCTCTACCCTCAACCCTCAACCCTCAACCCTCAACCCTTAAACCCTAACCCGTCAACCCCTATACCCTCTACCCTATACATTGGACCCTCAACCCTATACCCTTGGTGTGACTGCAAGGGACTGCAAGGGAATAAAAATTCAACTATATCCCTTTTATACATCTTATGGCTTAATACACCTCGTTTCTACATTCAATCATCTACAAATTTTCCGATGTTTAAGATTTTTGAGTAAAAGATAAATTTTTTTTTTTAAAGGATAATACATGAAGATAATAGTATGATCTTAAATAGAAGAAAATTTGATCACATACACAAGTATACATCGATCACATAAGTATAAAGTACACAAATTGTAGCTGAGTTGCTAAAGGAAATAACACACTTAGATATATAATTATAGTCAAATGTATTTAAAACTCATGGAATATGAAATCCATGACATCGAATGTTTCAAAGAAATATGAAATATCAAAACAATAACTAAAATTCTATGGCCTAAAGGATTCTACATCCTTCCTACGAAGGCATCTAAGGTGGGTCCTAGATGATGAAGCAACTACAACCATAGTCTCTGCTTGTGACTCCAAGCCACCCTCACCAACATTAGTTGTGGATGTGTTTGCTCATGCTTTAGCCTCCTCCTCTTCCATGGCTATAGCCTCAACCTCTCTATCTGCCTGGCCAACCCAACCAAGGGCCTCGTCACTATAAACACAAGTATATATATTGATCATATAAGTATAAAGTTATAAACACAAATTGTAGCTGAGCTGCTCAAGGAAATAACACACTTAGATATATAGTCAAAGACTTGAATGTATACAAAAATCATCAAATATGAAATCCATGACATCAAATGTTCCAAAAAAATATAAAATATCAAAAGATTCAAAATAATAACTAGAATTCTATGGCTCAAAGGAGCCTACATCCTTCCTACAAATGTGCCTAAGATAGGTCCTAGATGATGCAGTAGCCATAATCTCAAGTATTAGAGTGATTTCCCTAATGGGGTTGAGGGGTAGTGCCCTTTACGAGGGTCTAGGCACAATGCCTCTAGTGGGGTCAAGGGGTAGTGCCCCTCATAGGGGTTTGGGGGTAGCGTCCCTTGCGGGGGTTGGGGGCAGTACCCCTAGTGGGGTCAAGGGGCAACGCTCCCAGTGGGGTCAAGGGGTAGCACCCCCAATGGGGTTAAGGGGAAATGCCCCTTGTGGGGGTCTGGGGGTAGCACCCCCAATGGGGTTGAGGGACAACACCCCTCACGGGGGTCTACGAGTAGCGCCCCTAGTGGGAACAAGGGGCAATGCCCCTTGCGAGGGTTTGGGGGTAGTGCAAGAATTCTATCTATCGAGTCCTACTGACAAGACTCTCCTGAACTCGGTGAGTCCAGCGAGTCTACCAGACTCGGTGAGTCCTGATAACACTCGATAGTAGTTGGCCAAGTCTAAGTCCTAGCCCCCAGGACTCAGCCAGGGTGACTCGACTCGCGACTCATGGAGTCCTAGCGAGTCTCGTTACTATGATGTAAATAAATATTTTTCTATATATATTTTAAAATTAAAATTAATAATTGTTAAAGATATTTTTCAATATTTTATTTTATATAAAATAACATCAATAGATTTTAATTATTAATTGAATATACAAATTAATAAATTAATAAATTAGGCCTAACTGCCTCAAAATTGAAAAAGGCAACCTCAGTTTGACTGATTTTTCCTCCAACTCGCCCAAAACTTTATCCACACTGTTTTTATCAAAATTGCTTTTAGAAATAACATATATTGAGATAATTCATAGAAAAATTATCTCAATATTGCTTTACAATATCTTGTAGCTTTGATTTTTACAAAAAGATCTGACTCTGATTTTGATTTGATTTTTTAAAAATAAAAGTTTAAAATATGATTTATCTTCTTGAATTTTTCCAAGTATAATACATATCTTGATTTGCTATAAAAATCATAAAGAAACTAAGGCATGAAATTATATGGTTTTTATTCAAAACCATAGGAAAACCTAAGCCATAGAACAACCTAGGAAAAATGAGCTAAAGTATTATTCAAGGCACTTTAATTGTAAATCAATGTGATAAAAAGATAAGGGCGAGCTAGCGCAACATGAAACCCTAACCACAAAACATCGAACTTCCACATTTCTCTCCTCATTTTGTACTTTTCCATTTCTGCAGAACTTGGCACACAACTGCCATGGAAACTTAGGGTTTGAGCTTGAAAATCAAATGCTTTATGCACTTCTATGTTGATTTGGTGTCGATTTCCTTTAGGAACTTAATGGTAAGTTGTTTATTCTTTGTTCTGGGTCATTTTGACTCCATTTTTTAAGGATTTAGGGCCTCTACGCCATGGCCATGAGTGAATTTCTGATGCATTTTTCTATGTTCATTTCCTCTATTGATATCTCATTACCTTGAGCCGCCATGGACGTGCTTGGCTTGAGTTTTGAAGGCCACAAGCACGCGAGTTTTGATGGTTCCTCTCTTTACACAAAAACTGGGTGAGTTTTCATGCTTTCATCCTATGTATTCTCTTCTTAAATGAGCTTGATTTGAGCATGATTTGAAAGAAAAAGTTTTTCCTCTATGTGGAAACAAAATAAAAAGCGTGCTCATCTACCTAGGCTGCGACCATACCATTTTATTTCCTCACTTTCTGCAGAAGATAACCTACTCCCAGGCTCGACCCATGATAGAAAATTATAATACTTATGGAATGGAGAACTCTCCCACATTTTGTTTTCTATTTTTGGGGTTTTGAAAACTTTGCATGGCTGTGGCCATTCACAATACCTTCTTCATCTTCTAGGTTGGTCTTCTTCCACTTGTATTACTAGACCTATGTTGTCAATATCACCTCATAACATTGTATCACCTTGATTTTCACTATTTAGATAATCTCGAGACTCCTTTAAAACAATCGTACAAGCCTAATATGACTAATCATGGTGATGTACTAGAATGGTACAATCAAGAGTTTGATCATTTACCTTCAAAAAAATAGATTGTAACTCTTTCATATAAATTGGAATAACTTCCTTCTTCACTATCCATGATTTTTCGTTACTTGTTGGGTTGATATTTTCTTGTTTTTCCATAAAATTAGACTTATCTAGCTGTTGTTGACCCCTAATTTCAAGCTCAAAATCAATAGTAGACTGAAACAAAAAAAATTCCACTGTTGTGTTAGCAAAATGAAACCTAAAACTCAACATGTGGAAAGAATCTTCTTGCTGATCTGCATTCTCAATCTGAATAATTAATCATAAATGAAACTTAAATAATCGGAAGGGTAAAATGAACCATGAAAAGCACATCCAACCAATAAAACAAACTCATATAGTAGCAACAAATGAACTTCTATTTGTATTGATTCAGAAAAATTGGCATTGTTTCAACAATTCTTTTTCTTTTTAGTCCTTCCTTATCTTTTACAAGAGAAAGTGATTGCATTTATATAGAGAGGAAAGTACATTGAGTTTACAATAAAGGGTGAGGATTAATCCATCACCAAAGGCTTGAATTTAATAACATTTAATGTTTGTGGTTGGGTTGCTACAAACACAAATTTTCTTTTGTATTTTAGGAAAAATACAAAATTACAACTTTGAACCTTATACAATTAAGATGAAATAGCACCTTCTTGATAAGTCTTATAAGAAAAATCATCTTTTCACTAAGTTTACAAGTCAAAAGGAACATGTGGCATGTTCATGGAGGAGAGGGATACATTTCTGAAATAGTTTGCTAGGAACATATGTGAGCAAGGATTGAAACTAGACATATCTTCTATGTTCAACAACAATCTATTCTTTGTTCTTTTTTGCATTGTATTGTTGAATTCAAGGATCACAAAAGAATTCAAAACCTTTGATGATGTTTTGTTCCTACTCTTGTTTAACAAGTCAAAGTATGGAAAATATCAAAATATTCTTGAATAGATTGGTCATTACCTCAATGAAGCCAAGAATGCTTGATATATTGGTCCATCATATGTTTCAATAGGATAATATTTTTCTTTTGAGGCTTCAAAAAAACCATTATTGGTATATATAGGTGAACGGTCAACCTCATGGGTAGCACAATATTTATTCTATCATTTCTTTCTAGAAAAGGAAACTCCTTTAAATTGCAAAGGTGATATTTCTTATGAAAACCTTAATAACCACCTTTAATGAGAAAATGAGGTTTTAGACAGTTATCTAGAGTATCAACATCTTTTTTACCTTAAAGAATAGGGATATCTACATTTACTTGTACTATGTATGGTGTTTGGGCTCCAAAATATATATGCACTCATAAGTCAACATGAATGAATGGGATTGAACATGCTTTAGAAGTTGACTAAAGTGATCAATTATCTTGACAATTTCCTATGTGTAATGTTTCTCCAAATCACCACTCTGTTGTTGTAAAGCACTTGATTTCGTCATCGGAAACATCTTTAAAGTCAAGATCTCTGATATGGATTTGTTTTCAATTTCTTGAGATCATGAAGGAACGTAGGGTGAAGGGTCATGAATTTAGATACCAAGCTTCTTGTTGTTATTCCTTGTGTCAGTGGGCATACAAAATGCAACAAAGGTTTTGAATGAAAAACTCCACTACCACTAGGTTATGATATATAGTGAATGCTTGATATCATTGTGAAATGATGCGAGATTTGATACCACTGATTTGGGGCCTTTCATATATGAGGGAAATGATATTCAAATGGAAGGAAATGTATTATAGATAGAAGTTGATGTGAGCTTTGATACCATTGATTTGGGGCCCTTCATATCCAAGGGACAAGATTGTCAAATGGAATAAAATCTGTTATAAGATAGAGGTAGATGTAGAATGACTAATGTGAATATCAAATCAGAGTTCTTAAACAAAGAAATTACAAGAATAATTTGATGCCACTTTAGAAGCTTGAAATGTAATCTCAAAGCTGTATTATGCAAAGTTCTATGCAATATTTGATAGGTTGGATGTAATGCTTATTCATGTATGTATACTCTTTGGTAGAATACAACAATATACCAATGCGGTAGAGAAAAGGATGTCATGTTAGTTACAAGAAATGCAATTGCTTGCCTATTGTTGGTTCATATTCCTTATGTAATTTTTTAGAACCTTTGTAGAATATCTGTATGGAATAGGGCTGACACTGTTGGAGTTGTGCAGTATAGAGCTTTGTGGTAAAATTTTTCTTGAAGCTTGTAGTAAAGGTGGTAATATGGCACAGTGCATTTCCGCTGTATTGTGAAACAATCATAGTGCTACATCCTCCTCGATCAAATATGTTTAGAATCTTAACCATATAATTCCATCAAGCTCCTTGCAACGGCAGAAAGTACACCTCTTTTTAATTTGAAATTTCCCCATAAATAATATTTTTATGAAGTTATACATTCCTTATGTTTACGCGTTGCTAGAAAGTGAGTTATTATTAAGTAATTGACTAGTTGACAATAAATTTTTCATATGTTTACATGCCGAGGTGAAGGATTGGATTTCTCTTGGTGAAAAGAGGAATCCAAGCTTTCCTGTGTTAGGTGGAATGATCTTAACAGGATATTAATATTTTTTTTATAGGTTTCTGTTGGAAAAATGGATCAATAGAAATGCTTTCATATGTTCACTATTTTCTTTAAGCCACTAGAATATATTTTTACAACATAAAATCCTATAAGCATACTAATCGAAACTCCAAGGTCAAGTGAACAATTTTGTACTAGATCTATGATTTTGGAACTCGTGAACATTATGTGGTTAAGAAATATTTTCAAACAAATTTCTTATGTTGTGGAGCCAAACAGTTACCACGGAATTACTTTTATATCTACAGAGAAATTCATTTTCACATTATGTGGAAAATCAAGCAAGGGGCATTTGGTATGTAAAAAAAATGTTTGTTTTTTTCATTTTTCCTTTTCTATACTTATGATAATAGCTTACCTAGCATTTGATCATGGTTTTTAATGAATATGGCTAGAGAAATAGCAATTAGCACATCTGCCATTCCCATATTTTATAAGTAAATAGCCTAGTATGTAAACAAATGTTTGTTTTTTTCATTTTTCCTTTTAAGTAATTAGCACTTGTAGCATCATGACTCACTCAACACTCCATGCCTTTACACATGCTCAATTCTTCAAAGGTGCATAACTCCAAAAAGTATACTCCAAATTCAAACATCCGTGCCAAAGATAGAAATATGAAACCATTTCAAAGATTCTCAAAGAGAAGAAGTCATCGTATAAAATTAGAAAATCCCTCAAAACACCGCTAATGACTTTAGGCACGTCATGCCACAAAAATGAATGCGATTTTGTCTCAAATATGGTTGATGGTGAATGCTATTTCTGCTCCAAGGCACTTTGAATTCTTCCTTAGACAGTGAGATTCCCTCAAGACATGAATGTGGTTATCATAGCTCTAAACACTCATTTCAACATGAAGAATGCATCAATGTGTAGTAGAATTTGTAAAGCACTTGTCTGTGATTGTGAATGTTTTAGATTGTTACATATAGTCATGGTCAGATTCTTATGATAGATTCCTTTGAAACTTGTGATAGGTTTGTATTTGAGGACCAAATTGTGTTTATCAAGGAATCAATACTTGAAGGAGAATAGGTACTTTAAGAAATTAGCTGATATGTTGATGTTTTGAATTATATATTAGATATCTTCTTTTGATTTAAATAGTAATAAGATATATGTTTCTTTCTTTGATTGATTGGACAAAACTTTAGAGAACAAATGGAAAAATTTTTGGAGTTTAATATGCATTTTTGTAGCACTTTTTAACTTTACAACATAGATTATGTATTATTCACTTTTGATTTTTTGTTAATTTTTTCATTATTGATGTTTTATCCTAAATGGTATATCAAAATCTAGTTCAAAATGTTTTAGATGACACTGCTCCCATAGCTTTGTTACTCGCTTCAAAAATCTTTGAAACTCTGCATTGATTTTATTTTTCATGTTCCTCTCTTGTTGTTCTTCCTCAATTTCATCAGTATCATACATTGACCTTCTTGCCCCTCCTAAATTTTGGACCACATCCATTACCTCCACATAAAATTGGACATCCTTGGTCTTCTTGGTTCACACCATGATATGGTTATGTAGTGTCCCTCCATCTGTGTTGTCATGTGTTACTCTTGTCTCATTGCGAGGTTGGGTATTGGATGATATGTTGCCAAGTTGATTTGGTTAGTTTGATTTGAGTTTTGATTGATTATTATATCACAATAAAATTGTCAAATGATATAGGTATAGTAGTAATTAAACATGGTTATGGAATTATAATCAAATCTAGCGGGAGGTTATAATTTAAAATAGTAAGAAATAAACAATATGATAAATAAATTATTATGAAATGTGCTAATATGTCAATTGTTTTGGAAGATCTAAATGGAGAAAAGGTTGAAATGATTTTGTAACTGTTTTGCATGAGTAAATGCGATACTTATTAAAGTTTTTGTAATTGAAAGGAAGTTACACAAAGTGGTAGCAAAAATTTAGTATTCTCTCAATGATATTGGGGGTGTTGTTCGAATTTTGCAGAGATGTCTTTGGAATCAGGCATTCCGTGTAACAGAAAGGGAATTATGGTAATCGGTTTTAAAAAAGATATAGCATGTCAAATTGGAGTGAGAGTCTTCTCCTTAATTTTTGCTTGCAGTTGCCTTGCATGGAGGAAGGAGTTTTAGTTGGTTACCAATCATATTTATTGCATGTTAATGCGGTTAAGGGGGATAGTGGATCTTGGCCGAGGAGCACATTTTTTTTTGGAGGGGGTCTCAGCTTGTTGTGACAGACCTTTTGGTTGCATGTTGATACACACTTGAGGACTCAGGCATAGATTCGTAAGAGAGAATACTTTTTATTTTTCGGCGAGAGTTTGGATCTTCAAGGAAAACTTGTTAGACCAGCTTGAGTGGCTTCTAGAATTAATTGGGAAGCTTACTAGCCTTGTTCAATTCAATTTATCTGAGAACCAAATTGTGACTCTTCCTAGTGCAATAGGAGGACTTTCTAGATTGACAAAACTAGATTTGCACTCAAATCAATTGCACAGTCTTCCCAATTCCATTGGAGAGCTCTCTAGTCTGGTTGATTTAGATTTACGCGACAATCGTTTAGCTAATTTTCTTGTCACTATTGGGGACATTTCCACCCTTGTAAATCTTGATGTGAGTGCAAACCATCTTTCTTCATTACCCGAGTCCATTGGCCAGCTGACAAAATTAAAAGTACTAAGCATTTGAAACAATGAGATTGAGGAACATTGTTTGTATGAAGAGTAAGGAGGATAAACGTGAAGCCTTAGACATTATTGATTTAGAGCGATACCATCGCATGTTTGATGTTTGGCTACAAAAGGCATATGGAGCGATTCAGTATGCTAATGGTAATAGTAATAGTTCAAGGGCTTCACGGATTGCACCACCACTTTCCAATGGAGATGGAGTTGTGGGAAATGGAGGCGACATAACTTAGAGATCATTCAGACTCATTTCCCATAGAACAGGCTAATAGATAGCATGGGAAATCTTTCTCTTCATCGAAGGAAGTAGATGTGTCCTACATATCTGCATTGCACCATGAGGTAAGTCTCTGGAAATTAGTTTTTGTGTATTTCATTATCACTGGAATTTTGTATGTGACCTTTTTAACATTCTTTTTAATTACTGTTTAAGAGATGAAATCAATATTTCTTTGTATCTCTTATGTTCTAAGGGATGCCTATTTCCTGATCCATGGCTCTCCCTCTTGTGCATATAATAAGTCTTCATCTATATCTGTTAGTTCTTATAGAGTATCCCTTAAGATAGATTTATTTGTTGCCTGGTCCTTTGTTTGCGCAACTTTCAGTCTTAGAAGACTGTAGAGGCATAAAAGCCTTTCTGTTTTCATTGACAACTTGTCACATTTGTAGTACTTGAAAATAGAATGATGTAGAGATTTTAAATAATCTCTCTAATTTCATTTCAACTAGATTTAGCCGCAATGCTTGAACATAAAAGGAAGTTTAAATGTTTAAATAACCTGTTTGATTCTACTAACAATCTATCGCAGTTGCTACACTTGGAAATAATGATAACAAAGCATGTAGATGGCAATATTTCCAAATTCCAATATTTATTTTCTAATATACTTGGCAAACCTGTCACTGTTACATCATTTAGATTTGAGGCATTGTACAAATTTAGTAGCCTTCCTAAAACCATAGGAATAAGCAAATAATTTTGTAGATGGAAAGAAATAGAAGTCAAATCTAAACAAGATTTTGAATTCGGGTTCATGCTTTGACCTGAAAATTGGCTATTGATTGGTCTCCGGAAGCATACTTTGCCAAAGTTTCACTATACAAAAAAATCAACCATCAGCTTGCATGTGAAATCACAGGAAGAAGAAAATCCCTCTATGCTTGAAGAAGCTAAAATCGAGTATAGACAACTTTAAATTCAAGTTGATGCTATGGTTTTAAAAAAAAAGGGGGCTATCTCTTGACCTAAAGAATCTTATTTGGAAAATTTGCAAATCAGGAAAGTAATTATTTTCCAGAAGACAGCTCATCCTACAGGCCTGATACCACAGCTATTAGTGCTACTTATAACAGACCATTTAGAATGCTTGATAACGTTACAGTTACAGAGCTCTTGAATGTTGGTCACATTACAGGTACAATTTGCTTGATCATATTAGACACTGCATGATCACATTGCAATGTTGTGCTTGATTATGTGAGAGATACACAGAGTGAATGATCACATTTCAAATAGTGACATCGGGTTGACATTTTTCATTCTTTTACATTATTCCAAATATGGAGCAACACAACATGATATATTTCATGAACCATACCATGTTATGTATGCAGATAATTATACACACATATGCACATACACAGAATTGGTTTGCAATGACCATATGATAAGTTTCTTTGGCTTCAGTTTGATCAAAAGCATGGAATGCGCCTGCACCATCATTGTCTTAAAATAAAGTGTTTTTCCACAGTAGCACTGTGAATGACACACAGATGAGCAACACTTAGTACTCCAGCAATTCCCATCATATGATAAGGATTCAAAGTCCATTTATGAAAACATGAAGAGTCAAAAAGGAATAGAAAAAAATCATCTAATTTAATTTGTTTTGAATAGTCATGGGATGCTTATCTTAGTGTAATCTATTTTTCAACAGATGCTTTTCTTAATAGGCGTGATTTTTTTTGAAGAATGAAAACTTTCTCATATATGCCTGTATACGTCTTTAAGAGTTTATGCATTATACGCATGTGCATGCAGTGTTGCATGCTTTCACTAGAGTGCCTGGTCTGGGCATGAATTACTACTCATCCCTATTGGCAGTGATTTCTTTCTCTTGGATTTTCTGACTTTAACCAAGGCCTCAATAAACATTGTATTCTAGTGGAAATGTTAGGTTCTTGGTATTTAAATGGTGAGTACTGTTGAGTTGTTCAAAATCAATGCTATTTGGATTTCCAAAAAAAATTGATTGCATGAAATCATAGATTGCAAGTCACAATTCTCAACTAAAGCTATGATATATGATGGTTCAATTGTTCTTTAAAGTTTATTACTTTTGATATGTTGGTGTTAGTATTTTGAGTGTGATAAAATATGTATTGAGATATTTAACTTCTTGGTTATTTTAAATGATCCTTTGAGGTGTCAGTAAATTTAATGGTTGAATTCAATGGTTCTAGGAAGTTATGTCATCCTTTTGTGATTGGTTTTGAAATGATAGGCTTAATGTATTGACTTGGAGTAATGTTATGAGATAATGTTGGGAACCTAGTTGTGATAAATGGACTTTTGTGAAGATTTGACTTTGTGATTGTTTGATTTTGAGAATGAAGTTGATTTTGAGATCAATTTTTGTTGCCACCTTGTTGGGAAACCCTTGTTTTAGTGATTTATCAGTCTTCCAGAGAAAGAGAAAGTAAGGTGTTGCTTTATTATTGGCCTTCACTTTTTGTTCTTTGTGAACTATTTCTCGTATGATCCATTTGATGATTGGGTTTAACCTTACACTTGAAAATAGTTTCGTTATGAAGATTTTGTGTAGGATGGTGTTTTCCTTGCTTAATGCAATTTATCATGTGGCTTTATATGTTGTGCATAGGGCTTACCCTGATGGTGTCTTTTGAGTTTTGTTGTTTATAAGGGGAGTGGCTTTCAATGGGGGCCGAGACCCGGAAGTGGTCTTAGGGTAACTCATTGGAAGTTTGTTAATCAAGTGAAAACGTTAATATTTAATTAGGGTTGCTTGGCAGGGCATTACAGGTTATACAAATGAAAATGAAACAAAGTATTCATCTCGTTCTTTGCTGGCTAGAAGAATGCATGCTTAATTTTTTGATACAGGATATCAGCTCTCTCTTCTTCTCTCATGGTTGAATATCGAAATCCATTATGGTGGGCCTCTAGAGTTCCAGTCATCTTTCTTCCTCTTTCACCAAATGCTAGCATATTTTACTAATGTTTGTTATAATTGTTGCATGTTTTACATCATTGGAATGACATATTATCTATAATTTTTTTTGAAATTTAATTATGGTATGTGCACTTTGATAGGATGTAATATGATTATGGTTTTTTTTCATATGTTTTAATATTAGATATATAATAGAAAAATAAATTATTGTATGAAATAAATAATTTTTCATTTTAAATGTTTTTTTTTTGCAGAACATGGTCTTCTAGAAGATCAAGATGATCCTCATGATATAGATCCAGAATATGTTGGTTCTAGTATAGATCACATGGCAGAGGATGATGATGATGTAGATACAGAAGACACCAAGGCCAATGACAATGATGATGATGACAATGATAATCATGATGGTGATGATGATGATGATGATGAGGTAGTTGCTGGTAGTAGCCAGTGGAATTCATGATCATATAGACTGCATCATGGATCATTGTTGATATATCATTATGACTCCTCTTCATGGTTACTATCATATTTATCATTTTTATGGCCTGCAGTACCATATTATTGAGTCATCTCATTTTGACATGTATCATTTTGACTTATATCATTTGGACATGTATAATCTTGACTTGTATCATTTTGAGTTATATAATTTATCATTTTGACTTATGTCGACTGTTGGACATATATCATTTTGACATGTTATTGATTTACTGACATATTTGACTTTCACTTGTTTTGGTTATATATGATGATGATCTTATCAGTATTGACTTGCCAATTTATATATATTGAAAGTGGTCGATGATTTTTGGATGGATATTTATTACGTATGATGATTTTAATTTACTGCTCAGGATGGATGCTATGAAATTCAATTAAATTATAGATATTTGAATCACTTTTATTTATAGATGATGATCATGTTATAATAATTATCTTGTTATTTAATTATATGAGTTAAATAATTAAATTACATACTCTATAATCATATGAGTTATTTAAGAGGCATGATATATTTAACTAATTAAATTGAAATAAAACATATTAAATTAATAAATGGAAGTAAAACAAGAAGCATTTTTAGAAGAAAAAAATGAAGCAACAATGGAAGCCAAACTAGAAGCAAACCAAAAGCAATCTTGGAAGCAAAACTTGGCATTATCTACGAAGCAAAAACATAAGCAATTCAAGTAGCAAACAAAGAAGTAATAATGGAAGGAATTTTAGAAGCAACAAAAGATGAAATAATAAAGCCAAATTAGAATCAACAAAAGACACAAAAATGAAAGCAAAGCTAGATGAAACAAGCGACGCTATATTGGAAGTAAAACTGGAAGCAAAGTTAGAAGCAAAACTAGAAGCAAAATTGGAAGCAAAATTGGCAGCAAAATTGGAAGCAAAACTGGAAGCAAACCTGGAAGAAAAATTGGAAGCAAACTTAGAAGCAAAAATGGAAGCAAATGTGGAAGCAAAATCAAAAGCCAAACTCAAAGGAAAAAAAATCGGCACTAAATCCGGCACTATATTCGGCATTGAATCTGGTGCTAAATCTGGTGCCAAGGTGAACATACCACTTTGTACCGAGTTTTGTGCTAGTAGAAGTGCCAATTCATGAACTCAAATGCACTAAAATCCAGCGCTATTTTTGGTGCTAATTGCCTATTTTGTTGTAGTGTGTCTTAGTATCTTTAAAGGCTGATTTTTTCTTCTCCTTTTATTTTCCAAATTTCCTCATTTCAAATGCAGTCAAGGTGCCAAATAGCTATTCTTTAGTGAAATTCTTAGGATCATACACTTCCTCAATAGTTGAGACCTTATCATTGTAACTCTCTGGTAGGGTCATCAAAATATTCTCCATTACATCTTCATTTTTCAAAGTACCACCTTGATTTTTGACTTCATTCATGGCAATATCAACCCTCTAAAAATAGCTTGCAATATATTCCCCTTCTTCTATTTTCAAATTCTTATATTATATTTGTGCTTAGCTGTTAGCTTCTTTGAAAATTTTACTCTATCATTTCCTTCATAGATATCTTCCAATTTTTTCCAAACTTCATAAGCAGTGCCCAAAGAAATAAATTTTGTCCACTCAGTCTTAGATAAAGCACTATAGATTGCATACCTTTCTTCTTCATTTTCCTCATAGGCTGAAATATCATCTAAAGAAGAAGGACCACTTGTTGGTGCAACATATTTTTTCTCAATACCTTTCCAAGTCTTGTAACCAAGAGAGATCAAGTAACCTATCATCTACATTTTCTAGTCACTGTAGTTAGATCCATCAAACATAGGAATTGAAAATTTGTACGCTATTAGATCTACCTCAAGTAGTTAAGCTCTTCTCTGAGGAACCAAAAATCTGATACCAATTGTTGAAAGGCGCAAGACAACTGAGAGGGGGTGAATAAGTTGTCACTAATATCAATCACAAACTCAAATAGTCATTAAATCCACATCCACTTTAATTTGTTATTAAATATGAACATGAAATGCAAATAGCAGAAAGCAATATAAACGCAAGAAACACAAAATTTACATGGAAAACCCAAAAAGGGAAAAACCATAGTGAGGATTAACTCACAATATAAAGTAATAGAAAAACTAATTATAGAGAGGCTCACTACTAAAAGGCTTACTGCCCAAAATGACTCACTCTCTGGATACAAGGATCACTTCCTACAGATAGGACTCAATATCCAACAAGGAGGTTGACTGCCTACAGATACAAAAAGATAACAAAAAATCCACTGCAACAAATTACACACATCCAAACCCTTAATCAGAGAATTGCAGACACCATCAGCTCACTGCTTCCAGGAGTCTAACACATTAAACTACTACTGCCTCAATTCACTTTTGCACACTCTTGCTTCTCACACTTGTCACATATCTAGTAGCTCAATCCATAACATCTTGACTTATATTTATACCTTCTTTAACCTTCGAAACTTTCTCCAAGGTTAGCTACATACACTTCATATTACAAATTCAAATTAGGTTGGAAACTCAACATTCTCATGGTGGAAAAGAATGAGAGTAGACCAAACCTTAACCAAGACCCAAAACAACATCTCAGATCAATCACATGCTTCCTTAATTGATACTTATCCTTTTGCATGATGTGTAGACACCAGGTTGGTCAAACCTAATGAAAACACAAATGAACTTTGAAGTACATGCTTCTGCAATGAGAAGATAACATGTGGACCACATAACATGCTTCACCATACACTAGAGCACAACTTAGAGACCTTCAAATTCATCTATAAAAAATGCAAAAACCTTCATACACATAACACTTTCCATCAGTCCATCTGGACTGTACAAACACACATAGTAACTTTGAAACTCACCTTTCAGTGCACCAAACCACGAAATCCTTCAACATAACATAGATAACATCATTACAAGCCTTCATCTCGGTTTGAAAGATATGGAATAAACCAACAGAGGAATGCAAAGTAGATACATTTCTCCAAGTCCACAGACAAACAACTCTGCCAGACCAGTTCACACACCGGTGAACACAACTTTCACTCTACATCAAACCAAAATCTACAATCTAGGATATATCACCAAAAATTCCCATAAACAATATTTCATATCTACACAAGCATGGGATCAACATAGAAGAAATGCATAGCACAAACCGGAGCACATTTTGAACACACACACAACTCTATCTACACTATTATTAAAAAGAACTTGGTAACTCATCATAGTAGCACACCTGCAACATCATAAAGATAGATCCATGTACTCACAACATCTGAATAGTATCTCAACTATACATTCACAACCTACAATCATTTCATTCATTTCTCTGTAACAACCTATACTGTGTTGACATTAGTGACAACATTAATGACAACACTACCATACACATTCATACTTGTGACATAAAGGGAAATTTACCTTCATACTTACCAGATCCTTTTCTCAATCTTCTTAAAAATTTAGCCTCAATTTCTTCTAAGTTTTTTTCATCTAGATCTTTAGTTCTTGTAGCTTTAAAAGCAATTTTTTTTTTGCCTCCACTTCTTAGATTTGACTTCCTCATTTCATAAGATGTCAAGAATCCTAACAATAGGTCCTTAGTACATGTCTTGTAATCTATAGTCTACTAAATAGCACTCACCTTTTGACTATAAGCATCAGGAAGTGTTATGTGAATCTTCTTTACAATTTTGGTTTCATCTATAGTAGCGCCAAGAGATCGCATTCTAGCCACTACCTCATCCAATCTCTGTACATAAGCTTTAACATTCTCATTTTGGTCATATGTAAAAGATTAAACTATGTTTTCAAATTCTGTAATTTTGCTTATTTTACCCTTTCATCATCATCATGCACTCTTTCTAAAGCATCCCATACTTCCTTAGCTGTCTTAAAATTTTGAACCTTAATCAACTTAGAATGTACCAAACTATTCTTCAAGATGAACTTCGCCTTGTTATTTTCTTCATATGCTTTAATTTTCTCAGGTGTACTCAGACCATTTGTAGGAGTGTAGGGATTCTTGTAAGCTTTCTCTACATCAAATTCACAATACTCCAGATATTCTTCCATCAGTACTTTCTAGATACTATAGTTAGTTACATCAAACATTGGATAATCAAAGACCATTTTGTTAGCCATCCTAGACCTTCCTCAAGTGGTTAAGCTCTTCACCAAAGAACCAAGATCTGATACCAATTTTTGGATAGGTCAACTAAGAGGGGGGTTGAATCAGTTGTCATATATTATAACCTTAAATTCAATTATCAGAACTAACACATAATATGATTAAGTGATTAACCATCAAATGCAAGTACTCAAACATAATAACACTAGATTTACGTGGAAAACCCAATGAGGGAAAAACCATGGTGAGGATTAACTCACACTATAGAGAATATCAAAACTAATTACAAAAAGGATCACTTCCTAGGATAAGGACTCAATTTTTGGACTCACTATCCACAGGGCTACAACTCGGAGGGCTCACTGCCACAAAGATACAAAGAATACTTGTTACAAAGAGACAACAATCCCAATGCAACAAAGATTCCACCACAATCACTAGTCAACTCTCATGAATGATAGAGTTCGCCTTTTGCTCGCTGCATACAGAAACTTGGCATTAAGCTTTGCATTGAACAACCAAACACTTAACTCACACACCTCAATAATAGCATCAAAGTCACATTTTCTCTTTCACTTATCTCCTTTTCTTATGTACAATTTTCATCACTAGCACATTCTATATTTATACTATCTCCAACCTTGAAAAGATACAAAGTCGGCCATCCAACTTCAACTTTCAAATTAGGTCAACGCCAAACATCCTAGGGTGGAATTAGAATGAGGGTGACCCAAACACACACTTCACCAGTATCCATAATAGATCCAACATGCTTCTTTAGCTTCAAAAGTAGTGTTTGACACATGGTCGAGCATACTAGTTTAAAACACATAGATCAATTAAGCTCAATACATCCAAATGCCAAAACCAACTTCAATAGAACCAGGGAAACACAAATGTTGAACCATACACCATAATATTTTATCAAAGAAAAATTCTGACCAGCAACAATTCTCCTAGACCTCAATCAACACAAAACAAAACATAGTTCACAAGAACTAGAACCAACGACCTTCTTTTAATACAATTTTCTCAATATATTTGACATATACAATCGACAACAACTAGTAGATAACCAACTAACTAGTTGGCATAACCAGCTGACCGGTTGACATCAATGACACCACTTCATTCATTTTCCATTATTATAACAATACCAAAACTCATACCTTGGAAAGTAGTGTCTTGCTTTTGCTCTTGTTCAACTTGAACAATAATTGCATGTGCCTCAACCTCTTGATTATTCAAATCAAGGATGCTCTCATTTACCTGCTCATGAATTGACACCTTGTCCAAATGATTTTCATCATTTTGTTGCTCAAAACTTGGCATTGATTTTAATAAAGACACATTCTTTTCAATTTCATCCACAAAACTAGGAAGTTCATCAAATAGTTCAACTAGAACTTGAGGTTCAACACCAACCTCCTTCACATTATCTAAGTTTGCAACAAATACCTTAAGATCATTCCAAAACAAATCCTCTTCACACTCTTCTTGGGTTTTTGATGAAAGGGAACAATTTTCTACCTCATGAAAGCTCTCACCAAGCTCTTTAGACTACTCAAAAGTTTTATTTTTGTACTCCTCTTCCTGATCCAAGGCTCCATTATCACATTGATTTTCCTCAACCGACAACTCATCACATTGTTTGACATCTTCTTGCTACTATGAAACTATTGTTGGTGAGAGAAAAATCAAAATTTCTTCATTATTTTCAATGAAAGAAGGTAATTCATTAAACCAAAATGAAGAATACTCCTCTTGAGCAACATCTTTTACCTTTTCATCCTATTGTCTTGGCTGATCTTCTGAGATAAGTATTGAAACATTTTCATCATCTTCGAAAAAACAAGGAAGCTCATTAGTTAAAACATTCAAAGATTCACCTTGAGAAATTATTTTTTATTCAATATTTTTCTAATCTAATCAATGCTGCTCCATAGTTGTGTGCACTAAATTTATATTTCTATCTTCCTTCATGGTGAGTGTTTGCTATCCTAATAAACAATCGGTCAACCCTCATAAAGGCAAATAGTGAAAGGAAATTGGATTCATCAAGAGGGGAAACTTGGTGAGCCTCTTGGGTTTCTTGAAGGAAAATAGGCTCATCAAGGGGATTCTCTTGAGTTTGTGTCAACATAAGCTCTTGAAATGGTAAAGGATCTCTAAAACTTGGAATATTGACTTTAGGAGGGTTAAGAGGCCTACTTTGTTTGAAACTTGGAAATTTATACTTACGAACCTCCTCTTGAATAGGTTGATCTAGAATAAAAGGAACTATTTAGACTTCATGCCTTTATGTTTGAGCAAGGAAAATCTTCATTTTCTCCTTTTTTGTAGCTATCCCCATTTCAAGATTCTCTTCAAATTGTACCCTTTATGTCTCCAACTCCTACTCATGAAGATAGGCTTGATATGCCAACTCTTACTGCTGCAAATAAAATTCTTGTTGTCTCTTGATGTCACTCAACAACCTATTAGTGTACAGTAACACACTTTTTATCTCTAATACTAGGTTTAAATTTTGGATCAAATAAAAAAGATTCTTGTAATGGCTTGACATAAAATGATCTTTTTGAGGTTAATTATGTGAACAACAATGTTGTTTGGCAACAAAATCTTCTTTTTGGATTGATTTTGAGCATGTGTAGGCTGATATGGAGGTTGAGCAGGGTTGGGTGGGTGGTAATTATTTGAACATGTTAATTTCCTTGAAGATCCATGTAATTTGGACTAAAACTAGTAGCATGATTGACTTGATATGACTAATAAGGGGGTTAATACAGAACATTCTCATGATATGATGGATGATATGACATATTTCCATGAAACACAGACATGTTTATTCATTCAAACACTAGAAAAATAAACAAAATCAAACTTGTTTGAAGAAAACCAACACTTAGTCATATTAAACCAATATAATTGCTATTCAGAGTCATTAGGTGTGTTATTTCCTACCTTGAAAGGAAGATATCACTGAAATACACACCAAATATTAGTGATATATGAACAAAATTTGGGCTAAAACAATCCAATTTGTCCCACTAGGCATGTCAAAAACTGTTCTCACTTAGGATTGTACCCTAGTTGAGTATGCACTCAACCATCCTATGAAACATGGAAACATCCTCAATCTATGGGTTTATTATAGATAGGATGAATCTCCAGAGTGGGTTGGTTTCCTTGGTGAACCTCCTAAAACTACCAGCTTGACAAGGAAAAGGGATAGAAGGATTCTCTTAAAACTGAAAACTAACTCCTAGGAGGTGATGCACCAAAATATCTATATTTAACTACTTTAACCATGTCACAATATGACTCAACAAGGTTTTGAATTTTTCACAACTCAAATCAAGCCATGAAGCACATAAATGTTTTATATGAAGGTGTTGGTTTCAACCTATTGCATGAAGGAAAGATAAGTTTAACAACTTCAATATGTTGAAATGACCACATCAAATATAACCTACACTTAAACATTTATCCTTTGCAAAAAAAATTCTTGAAATGGGAAAAAATCAAGGATTGGAAACTTAAATCACAACAATTTCATCTACCAATTCATTTTCAAAATGATAAAAAGGTAAAATGAGAAGGAATTGTTATCATTATTTCATTGAATCAAAAGGATTATTTACAATGAATCTCAGAAATGAGGTACAAGGTCAATCATTTCTACTGTAAGCATGAAAAGAAAACAAGAACTAAAAAAAAGAAAGGCCTATAGATTCCTTTATAAAGAAATTCAACACCTAAATTCGCCCTCAATTGATTTGGAGCTGAAAATCAATCATTTAGCTTGATTGAAGCTGATTGCTAACCCTAACTACTACAAACTCCACAAGATCATGGTTGGATGATGACTGAAATCTCCTCAAAATGAGGAAAACTAATTGGAAGCTTTCTTAGAAATTAGGGTAGATGATTGAAACTCTCCTTGTTGCAATCCGATTTCTTCCCTTGTGAAAAATTACAAACAAAATCCCTCAAAATTAGGCAACTTTCTCAGTGTTTCCATCTTGGCATGATTAGCTCTGGCAGGAAACCCCTGCCATCTAATATCTAAAAATTTCCTTCAAATTAGGAAATCATACCCTTGAATGACCTCTTTGTTGAGTTGATCACAAAATTTGCAACTTGCATCCGATCATTGATGTGAATGTATGAAAATGCAAGATTCAAAACAATCTGTACTTTTGAAAAATGTCATCCATGAAATTTTCACACTTGTTTGGGCCCTCCTTGTTCAATTGAGCATAATGTTTCCTTGATTTAGTGTTGTAATGTGTTTAGCACATTCACATTAGGTCTTAAGACCTTGTAAACTAAATAGACTTAATTATGCCTTATTTGGGGGTGTTGTAAAGTGTTGTACCACACTTTCACACTAATCTAGGGTTTTCATTATTAACTAGGCTTCTTTATGCTTTAATCGACCTTATTTTGCATCCACAAGCCTTTAATTAATTCATCTTTCTGAGGATAATCCCACCATAAACCAACATCCAATCATAATTCATGTCTTTTTAGGTTGTTTGGCTCAAATTTAGTGATATGATACTCATATGCCACCTTTAGCATATGAGTCCACTTAGGTTTCGGGGCCGCAGTCTTGATTTCACATGAATCTAAGAATTTCTTGAAAAATGTGTCCCATAGCCTAGCCTAATGGGAATCATACACCACATTTGGCGTATGAGTCTCGTGTGGCTAAAAATTAAATTAAATTTAAATTCTTGGTGTGATTTTATCCTACTAGATTTGATGTGACTTGTAGTGTTGTAATTTTGAGAAATTGGGCATAAACAACTATAAATACAAGGTTATTTCACTCATTTTCACCTAGCAAGCTTACAAGTGACCTAAGACTTTCATGAGAGCATTCCTAATAGAAAATTGGAGTTTACAAGAGCATTCAAGAGCATTCAAGAGCTGATTATCAAGTGTTTTGGAGCATTATTCAAGTATCAAGCATCATGTCAAAGTCATCATGCATCATGTTTGTTTTTGAACTAACAATTGTGATGTAGGGTTTCATGTTCAAGCAAGCATTCAATTGAAGATCTATTTCATTCAAGCAAGAGTCAAGATCTAGATCCATTGGAGCCATTTCATACATGTGTTTACAACACTTTATTGCTAGGGTTTGGTGAGTTGCAACATTACATTTTGTTCGTTCATCATTCCTCCTTTCCATTTGATTTCATTAAGAGATTTGATTACCAAAATGGAGTTTGACCAAGGCAAGCTCATTTCCACTAACAAAACAACATTTTCCCCTCTCTTTAGTGCGTGATTTGCAAATCTAGGTTGAAGACATATTGATGATAAAGTTTGGAGAAAATTTTCAAGGTGTTCAAAGTTTTCAAAGTGGTCACATCATCTACATCATTATTGAAGGAAATCTACAAGGCATAATTTAGTATTTCAGATCTGAAGATTAAGTTGAGAATATTAAGTAGAGATTGAAGAGTAGATTTGGGTCTTGATTCTCTGAAAAAAGCCAAATTGGACTAGTACGCCACTTTTGTCGTATAAGTCCTAGTTCAGTGGTATTTCCAAATTTTAGGTGTTTCAGACATATCTCCACCAAATTGTTATTCCTACCCAAAACCCCTAATCTAGGATTACATCGATCAAACTGGAATATGAGCCCCAGTGTTCATTAATTTCAATGTTTTCAACATTTGATATCTTCATTCAAAACTCCTACAAGTTTCCAAGTGCACATCTCTAGTTTCTCATCTTTTTATTCTACTTTGCATCCATTTCTATGTCATTCATTTGAGTTTTGCATATCTTTATATTTTTTCATTAAATCTTACATTTCATTAGTCTTTCCAAGCCCTAGCTTGGTGGTCAACTCATATTTTTTCTCTAATCATACCTTAGGACACCCTATTGCAAGATCTCTTTCCCCTACTTCACCCTTCGATTGAGATCTCTAGGGTTTCCTTGAATGATAGTGTAGAAGATTGTTGTTCTATGTCATAAACCATAAGCAATGAAAAATTTTCATCCTTTCATTTTGGTGAACTTGCATAATTTAGAAAATCTTAATTCTGATTTGGAGTGCATTATTATCCTATATTTAGCTTGCATTAACATTGCATAAGGGTTTGCATTAGTTAATTAGCATTCTAGGGTTTCTAATTCTTGTATTAGGGAAAGTGCATATACGTTGCATTTATGCATCTTGTATCATTGAATTTCATCTAAAATACACATTTTCACTTAGCTTATACATCATCCAAAATAGAAAAAATAACATTCGCACAAAAATTGTTGAAAACGGTGCAAAAACCTTAAATTGGGACTCATATGCTCCTCTGGGCGATTTTGTCCCAGTACAAGAGATTTTGCCTAATTTGTGGGTATTTTGTGCTAATTTTTTTTCACTATTTAGGACCATAAAAAAACCTAATTGAGACTCATACGTTCCCCTCTAGGTGATTTATTCCCATTTCAAATCTCAAACAAAATTTTACAGTGTTAAATTCTCTATTTTTGTGTTTTAATTTGTTGTTGTTAGTTATCCATTTTAGATTGTAGTGTTTCTATTTCATCCATTTCATTACATTTACCCTCATTTGACTCATTACGTAAATTGCATACTCCCAAATTTTCATTTAGACCTTTTACTTTAAGTTCTTGCATTGCATTTAATCATGGATATGTGCTTTGGTAAGTTGTGGATATCCTTGAAGTCCTTAGTGGATGTGTCAAGTTGTACTTCTAGAAATGACCCTAATGAAATTTAACCTATTCATGCTCACTCAACTCCTATTGCATGTTCTCCTTGTGATGTTGACATAATTGGAGAAATGATGATAGCATGAATAAATTCCTAACCAATTGTCTTAACAACCTTGAAAACAATGCATCCTTCTATCCATCCATGGAACAACCAACACCCCCTATCATCCCACCACTTGAGATGTTTGGTTACTTACATCCTGAAATTGAGATACAAGCTTAGCCTAAGTTCCCTATAGTAGGAGAATCTAGTTCCTCTAATCAAGCAAACATTTAACCATTCTATGTTAACAAAGTAACCAACACTCCCATCAATTTAGAAGAGATATATGGAAAAGGATTCATGATTTTGAGTAAACAAGGACGTGATTCAACAAGTGAACATGAAATCCATCAACTCTTAGAGAAAATTCCAACTGAAAATACAAAAGGGTTAGGATATTAAGATCCTCCTCTCGATATGAGTTTCCTCCTACCTAAAGAACAACCAATGATTCATAACAATGGTAAGGATGATAGGACCGTCTTAGGCCCCCCTTCTCAATATTCAACTCAAGAAATTGGTGAGTTTGGCAAGAAAAAGAAGCTTTACAAATTTAGAGACTTACCACTCCTAAAAAATCTAACACAAATTGGAGGAAAAAATAGAACTTGTCAATAAAGGTTGGATTTCAATTCCACCTCCCATTAGAATAAAAAAGCCTTAAAATAATTATTATTTTGCATATCATAGGACTCTCGGGCATCTCACTGATGAATTTCATACTTTAAGAAGAATCATTGAGAAACTTGATATGATAGAAATAGTCCCTTAAAGCGGGACCCTTCCACTCCTTGCCATGTAATAGTTGTAGGATAATAACATTCTCACTATTACATGTTATACACTTATTGAAAATCATTTCAAAATGAAAGGATCTCTTTCCCATCACATACCTTGGCTCATTCTTGTCTTTCACTCAGTTGGAGTGTTAGGTCTCAAAAACACAAGTTTTTAAACCATAAGAGGGTGCCAATCTCTTAGTACGTTTTTGGCCAACAAATGGGGTAAATATGATCGATCACCCTCTGCTATTTAGGCTCTACTAGACCTAAAAGGGTGTACCTAAATGATAAGAAATATTTGGTTGTTTGGATATGATCTCTAATTTGGGAAATCTACTAACTAGGGCACGTGGGTGTAAAGTAGATGCAAAGCTTACTAACTAGTTCCTATTGAAAGTGTTTGAATAATCAAGAGTAAGAGTTGAATTTGTATGCAAATGTTTTAAAGTTGATCAATTCCTAATCTATTGGGTGAATGGAGTCAAGAGGTAGATGGTGATGATGAAGACAAATTTGTGAGATTGGTAGATCTACTCCTCAGCTTAACTCTAACTGTTGGGCACTTTTAAATGTTTGCACCTTGTACAAACATGCAGGTTAGTTGGTAACTATACTCTTCTTTATAAATCCCAGTGTCATCCTCCTAAATTATTGTGAAAACATGAAAGGATTTTTAATTCTTAGCTTTGAGAGAAACCAATCAAAATAACCACTTCAAAAGGATTTTAATCCCTGGAAAGAACTAGTTAAAATGAGTTATTTGAAAGTATTTTAATTCACCCTTCACCAGAACCCAATCAAAACGATCACACAACAAGAAACGTGTCGTGAAAAATGATGTAAATTTTAATAACTTAAGAGAACCAGTTTGGAGACAACACAACAACACATAAAAATGAATATCAACACAATAGTTGAACACTGGAAGTAAATCACCAATTAAAAGCATTCTTCTCCATTATATTGCTTCAAAAGATGTACATTAATAACAAAAGTCTCTAAAATATGGAAATAGATGGATGAAATATGCAACCTATCTACTACTACTGATGATGATCCTAACCTGCTATCTAATTCTAATTATTGATTATATAATTTCATCTCACATATATACATTTTATTTTTAGGGTTATGACCCTTTGCACGCCCGCCCGATGCAACTCTTCACTTAATTAATTATATTTGAAAAAATAAATATTTCAACTTTAATCCTCATCTTTGTATCTTCATGGAAATTAATTTAATAATAATCTTCCTTTGTTGGAAACTTCACTTTTCACCCATTAAATATAAAATAATCACCCACTTTATAACTCTTTCAGTGAAAAATATTTCATTTATATCTTGCTTGGTTGAAATATTTCACCCAATTTAATAAATGATTCCTTGGGTAAAATAATTACCCTCTCCATGATTCCTTAAATCATTTTAACTCCTTGGAGGATGTTTTACTTTTGAGTGAAAACATTTGCACTTTAAATAGCCTTTCAATGAAATATTATAAATGCACCTTTATTTTATCGAAAATAATAATCACAGTATGATTATTATTTTAAACAAGTCTCCATTCCCTATTTTCACCCATTAAATAATATTTTACTTCAAGA
>VDFB02353493.1:130300692-130357702 GCA_007258455.2 Sequoia sempervirens
TATCATTGAGAGAATACTAAATTTTTGATACCACTTTGTGTAACTTCCTTTCAGTTACAAAAACTTTAATAAGTATCACATTTACTCATGCAAAATAGTTACAAAATTGTTTCAAACTTTTCTCCGTTTAGATCTTCCAAAACAATTGACATATTAGCACATTTCATAATAATTTATTTATCATATTGTTTATTTCTTACTATTTGAAATTATAACCTCCCGCTAGATTTGATTATAATGCCATAACCATGTTTAATCACTACTATACCTATATCATTTGACAATTTTATTGTGATATAATAATCAATCAAAACTCAAATCAAACTAACCAAATCAACTTAGCAACATAT
This sequence comes from Sequoia sempervirens, assembly GCA_007258455.2. Taxonomy (NCBI): domain Eukaryota; kingdom Viridiplantae; phylum Streptophyta; class Pinopsida; order Cupressales; family Cupressaceae; genus Sequoia; species Sequoia sempervirens. Next base: position 130,301,043 of record VDFB02353493.1, read on the forward strand.
CATACAATACCCAACTTCGCTGTGAGACAAGAGTAACACATGACAACACAGGTGGAGAGACACTACATCCTCCCCCCCTTGGCTTTGACTTACTCCTGGAAGTCGCAAGGCTAAGGAAAACGCACACAAATGAAAACAACATCAACTCATCAATAACATTACGACATCATCAAATAATGGAAGACAACCAAAAACAACAACTTTCAAAACATAAAACCATACCGACTAGGTTACACGAAGAGGGGTACATATTCTCATCGAGGATGATGGAAAAGTTGGGAAACCTTCTTGTCAACTCTATTTTTCCACATTATTCCCATTGGGTTTCATGAGGCTCGCCCAGTCCTACCAGAGCAAGTGGAATCGAGGCTTACTACCTGCAATCCTGCATAAAAGCAAACATTGTGTACACCATATATATATCAAATCAACCTAGTGTAGAGGGAATTTTCATTTCATATGCCTCTCATGAATGAGTGATATGACATCATCCTTCTAACACTCTACAATTAGTGATACATCATATACAATCATTAATAACAATTACTAATCAGATGCAACCATAGTACTAAATCCACATACTAAACATAACCAATTAATTACCTTCATCATCAAAATTTGAAGCCGACTACCTGAAAATCATAAACTAAGATGGAAACATAACACATTAGCACCAGTTATTCATGCTAACTCATTGCCAAAATACACATTTCTAGTTAAACTTCATCATTTCAACATCATGTACTCCATTCTATCCATTCTATTCATTACTGTAATGCCCTTTTCAGAAATAGAAACATAATTAATTTCAGATCTAACACACGTACACCGCATACACACTCAAATTCACTTCACACCAGAGACACTGCAAGACAACTAAAGGGTAACACAAGAGTCCCAAAATTCATTTCAAGTAGGAAGGATATCGGTGCATTGCGCACTACACTGAGGGTCCTATCCATTCTACCGAATTTTTGCATAATTGAACCTACATCACCCAGAGACAAACTAGGGCAACCAAGTACAGACTACACAAACAGACTGACACACCCTTACGAGTATGACTAGCTAGGTCAACACAATGGGCTAATAGTGCCCCAATGTATGAACCTATGCTCTGATACCAACTATAATGCCCCGCCAAGCAACCCTAATTAAATATTAATATTTTCACTTGATTAACAAACTTCCAATGAGTTCCCCTGAGACCACTTCTGGGTCTCGGCCCCCATTGAAAGCCACTCCCCTTATAAACAACAAAACTCAAAAGACACCATCAGGGTAAGCCCTATGCACAACATATAAAGCCACATGATAAATTGCATTAAGCAAGGCAAACACCATCCTACACAAAATCTTCATAACGAAACTATTTTCAAGTGTAAGGCTAAACCCAATCATCAAATGGATCATACGAGAAATAGTTCACAAAGAACCAAAAGTGAAGGCTAATAATAAAGCAACACCTTACTTTCTCTTTCTCTGGAAGACTAATAAATCACTAAAACAAGGGTTTCCCAACAAGGTGGCAACAAAACTTGATCTCAAAATCAACTTCATTCTCAAAATCAAACAATCACAAAGTCAAATCTTCACAAAAGTCCATTTATCACAACTAGGTTCCCAACATTATCTCATAACATTACTCCAAGTCAATACATTAAACCTATCATTTCAAAACCAATCACAAAAGGAAGACATAACTTCCTAGAACCATTGAATTCAACCATTAAATTTACTGACACCTCAAAGGATCATTTAAAATAACCAAGAAGTTAAATATCTCAATACATATTTTATCACACTCAAAATACTAACACCAACATATCAAAAGTAATAAACTTCAAAGAACAATTGAACCATCATATATCATAGCTTCAGTTGAGAATTGTGACTTGCAATCTATGATTTCATGCAATCAATTTTTTTTTGGAAATCCAAATAGCATTGCTTTTGAACAACTCAACAGTACTCACCATTTAAATACCAAGAACCTAACATTTCCACTAGAATACAATGTTTATTGAGGCCTTGGATAAGGTCATAAAATCCAAGAGAAAGAAATCACTGCAAATAGGGATGAGCAGTAATTCATGCCCAGACCAGGCACTCTAGTGAAAGCATGCAACACTACATGCGCGTGTGTATAATGCATAAACTCTTAAAGACGTATACAGGAATATATGAGAAAGTTTTCATTCTTCAAAAAAAATCATGCCTATTAAGAAAAGCATATGTTGAAAAATAGATTACACTAAGATAAGCATCCCATGACTGTTCAAAACAAATTCAATTAGATGATTTTTTTCTCTTCCTTTTTGACTCTTCATGTTTTCATAAATGGACTTTGAATCCATATCATATGATGGGAATTGCTGGAGTACTAAATGCTGCTCATCTATGTGTCATTCACAGTGCTACTGTGGAAAAACACTTTATTTTAAGATAGTGATGGTGTAGGCGCATTCCATGCTTTTGATCAAACAGAAGCCAAAGAAACTTATCATATGGTCATTGCAAACCAATTCTGTGTATGTGCATATGTGTGTATAATTATCTGCATACATAACATGGTATGGTTCATGAAATATATTATGTTGTGTTGCTCCATATTTGGAATAATGTAAAAGAATGAAAAATGTCAACCCGATGTCACTATTTGAAATGTGATCATTCACTCTGTGTATCTCTCACATAATCAAGCACAACATTGCAATGTGATCACACAGTGTCTAATATGATCAAGCAAATTGTACCTATAATGTGACCAGCATTCAAGAGCTCCGTAACTATAACGTTATTAAGCATTCTAAATGGTCTGTTATAAGCAGCACTAATAGCTGTGATATCAGGCATGTAGGATGAGTTGTCTTCTAGAAAATAATTACTTTCCTGATTTGCAAATTTGCCAAATAAGATTCTTTAGGTCAAGAGATAGCCCCCTTTTTTTTAAACCATAGCATCAACTTGAATTTAAAGTTGTCTATACTCGATTTTAGCTTCTTCAAGCATAGAGGGATTTTCTTCTTCCTGTGATTTCACATGCAAGCTGATGGTTGATTTTTTTGTATAGTGAAACTTTGGCAAAGTATGCTTCCGGAGACCAATCAATAGCCAATTTTCAGGTCAAAGCATGAACCCGAATTCAAAATCTTGTTTAGATTTGACTTCTATTTCTTTCCATCTACAAAATTATTTGCTTATTCCTATTGTTTTAGGAAGGCTACTAAATTCTGTACAATGCCTCAAATCTAAATGATGTAACAGTGACAGGTTTCCAAGTATATTAGAAAATAAATATTGGAATTTGGAAATATTGCCATATACATGCTTTGTTATCATTATTTCCAAGTGTAGCAAATGCGATAGATTGTTAGTAGAATCAAACAGGTTATTTAAACATTTAAACTTCCTTTTATGTTCAAGCATTGCGGCTAAATCTAGTTGAAATGAAATTAGAGAGATTATTTAAAATCTCTACATCATTCTATTTTCGAGTACTACAAATGTGACAAGTTGTCAATGAAAACATAAAGGTTTTTACGCCTCTACAGTCTTCTAAGACTGAAAGTTGCGCAAAAAAAGGACCAGGCAACAAATAAATCTATCTTAAGGGATACTCTATAAGAACTAACAGATACAGATGAAGACTTATTATATGCACAAGAGGGAGAGCCATGGATCAAGAAATAGGAATCCCTTAGAACATAAGAGATACAAAGAAATACTGATTTCATCTCTTAAACAGTAATTAAAAAGAATGTTAAAAAGGTCACATACAAAATTCCAGTGATAATGAAATACACAAAAACTAATTTCCAGAGACTTACCTCATGGTGCAATGCAGATATGTAGGACACATCTACTTCCTTCGACGAAGAGAAAGATTTCCCATGCTATCTATTAGCCTGTTCTATGGGAAATGAGTCTGAATGATCTCTAAGTTATGTCACCTCCATTTCCCATAACTCCATCTCCATTGGAAAGTGGTGGTGCAATCTGTGAAGCCCTTGAACTATTACTATTACCATTAGCATACTGAATCGCTCCATATGCCTTTTGTAGCCAAACATCAAACATGCGATGGTATCGCTCTAAATCAATAATGTCTAAGGCTTCACGTTTATCCTCCTTACTCTTCATACAAACAATGTTCCTCAATCTCATTGTTTCAAATGCTTAGTACTTTTAATTTTGTCAGCTGGCCAATGGACTCGGGTAATGAAGAAAGATGGTTTGCACTCACATCAAGATTTACAAGGGTGGAAATGTCCCCAATAGTGACAAGAAAATTAGCTAAACGATTGTCGCGTAAATCTAAATCAACCAGACTAGAGAGCTCTCCAATGGAATTGGGAAGACTGTGCAATTGATTTGAGTGCAAATCTAGTTTTGTCAATCTAGAAAGTCCTCCTATTGCACTAGGAAGAGTCACAATTTGGTTCTCAGATAAATTGAATTGAACAAGGCTAGTAAGCTTCCCAATTAATTCTAGAAGCCACTCAAGCTGGTCTAACAAGTTTTCCTTGAAGATCCAAACTCTCGCCGAAAAATAAAAAGTATTCTCTCTTACGAATCTATGCCTGAGTCCTCAAGTGTGTATCAACATGCAACCAAAAGGTCTGTCACAACAAGCTGAGACCCCCTCCAAAAAAAAATGTGCTCCTCGGCCAAGATCCACTATCCCCCTTAACCGCATTAACATGCAATAAATATGATTGGTAACCAACTAAAACTCCTTCCTCCATGCAAGGCAATTGCAAGCAAAAATTAAGGAGAAGACTCTCACTGCAATTTGACATGCTATATCTTTTTTTAAACCGGTTACCATAATTCCCTTTCTGTTACACGGAATGCCTGATTCCAAAGACATCTCTGCAAAATTTGAACAAAACCCCCAATATCATTGAGAGAATACTAAATTTTTGCTACCACTTTGTGTAACTTCCTTTCAGTTACAAAAACTTTAATAAGTATCGCATTTACTCATGCAAAATAGTTACAAAATCGTTTCAACCTTTTCTCCGTTTAGATCTTCCAAAACAATTGACATATTCGCACATTTCATAATAATTTATTTATGATATTGTTTATTTCTTACTATTTTAAATTATAACCTCCTGCTAGATTTGATTATAATGCCATAACCATGTTTAATCACTACTATACCTATATCATTTGACAATTTTATTGTGATATAATAATCAATCAAATCTCAAAGCAAACTAACCAAATCAACTTAGCAACATATCATACAATACCCAACTTCGCAGCGAGACAAGAGTAACACATGACAACACAGATGGAGGGACACTACATAACCATATCATGGTGTGAACGAAGAAGACCAAGGATGTCCAATTTTATGTGGAGGTAATGGATGTGGTCCAAACTTTAGGAGGGGCAAGAAGGTCAATGTATGATACTGATGAAATTGAGGAAGAACAACAAGAGAGGAACATGAAAAATAAAATCAATGCAGAGTTTCAAAGGTTTTTCAAGCGAGTAACAAAGCTATGGGAGCAGCCTCATCTAAAACATTTTGAACTAGATTTTGATATACCATTTAGGATAAAACATCAATAATGAAAAAATTAACAAAAAATAAAAAGTGAATAATACATAATCTATGTTGTAAAGTTAAAAAGTGCTACAAAAATACATATTAAACTCCAAAACATTTTCCATTTGTTCTCTAAAGTTTCGTCCAATCAACCAAAGCAAGAAACATATATCTTATTACTATTTAAATCAAAAGAAGATATCTAATATATAATTCAAAACATCAACATATCAGCTAATTTGTTAAAGTACCTATTCTCCTTCAAGTATTGATTCCTTGATAAACACAATTTGGTCCTCAAATACAAACCTATCACAAGTTTCAAAGGAATCTATCATAAGAATATGACCATGACTATATGTAACAATCTAAAACATTCACAATCACAGACAAGTGCTTTACAAATTCTACTACACATTGATGCATTCTTCATGTTGAAATGAGTGTTTAGAGCTATGATAACACATTCATGTGTTGAGGGAATCTCACTGTCTAAGGAAGAATTCAAAGTGCCTTGGAGCAGAAATAGCATTCACCATCGACCATATTTGAGACAAAATCGCATTCATTTTTGTGGCATGACGTGCCTGAAGTCATTAATAGTGTTTTGAGGGCTTTTATAATTTTATGCGATGACTTCTTCTCTTTGAGAATCTTTGAAATGGTTTCATATTTCTATCTTTGGCACGAATGTTTGAATATGGAGTATACTTTTTGGAGTTATGCAGCCTTTGAAGAATTGAGCATGTGTAAAGGCATGGAGTGTTGAGTGAGTCATGATGCTACAAGTGCTAATTACTTAAAAGGAAAAATGAAAAAAAAAACATTTGTTTTACATGTGGTCAGGCTATTTACTTATAAAATATGGGAATGGCAGATGTGCTAATTGCTATTTCTCTAGCCATATTCATTACAAACCATGATCAAATGCTAGGTAAGCTATTATCATAAGTATAGAAAAGGAAAAATGAAAAAACAAACATTTTTTTTACATACCAAATGCCCCTTGCTTGATTTTCCACATAATGTGAAAATGAATTTCTCTGTAGATATAAAAGTAATTTCATGGTAACTGTTTGGCTCCACAACATAAGAAATTTGTTTGAAAATATTTCTCAACCAAATAATTTTCACGAGTTCCAAAATCATAGATCTAGTACAAAATTGTTCACTTGACCTTGGAGTTTCGATTAGTATGCTTATAGGATTTTATGTTGTAAAAATATATTCTAGTGGCTTAAAGAAAATAGTGAACATATGAAAGCATTTCTATTGATCCATTTTGCAAACAGAAACCTATAAAAAACATATTAATATCCTGTTAAGATCATTCCACCTAACACAAGAAAGCTTGGATTCCTCTTTTCACCAAGAGAAATCCAATCCTTCACCTCGTCATGTAAACATATGAAAAATTTATTGTCAACCAGTCAATTACTTAATAATAACTCACTTTCTAGCAACACGTAAACATAAGGAATGTATAACTTCATAAAAATATTATTTATGGGGAAATTTCAAATTAAAAAGAGGTGTACTTTCTGCCATTGCAAGGAGCATGATGGAATTATATGGTTAAGATTCTAAACATATTTGATCGAGGAGGATGTAGCACTATGATTGTTTCACAATACAGCGGCAATGCACTATGCCATATTACCACCTTTACTACAAGCTTCAAGAAAAAATTTACCACAAAGCTCTATATTGCACAACTCCAACAGTGCCAGCCCTATTCCATACAGATATTCTACAAAGGTTCTAAAAAATTACATAAGGAATATGAACCAACAATAGGCAAGCAATTGCATTTCTTGTAACTAACATGACATCCTTTTCTCTATTTTTCTGAAGGTAAATGATAAAACTCTTGATTGTACCATTTGAATACATCACCATGATCAGTCATATCAAGCTTGTACGATTGTTTTAAAGGAGTCTCAAGATTATCTAAAAAGTGAAAATGAAGGTGATACAATGTTATAAGGTGATATTGACAACATAGGTCTAGTAATACAAGTGGAAGAAGACCAACCTAGAAGATGAAGAAGGTATTGTGAATGGTTGCAGCCATGAAAGGTTTTCAAAACCCAAAAAATAGTAAAAAAAATGTAGGAAAGTTCTCCATTCCATAAGTATTATAATTTGCTATCATGGGTCGACCCTAAAACTAGGTTATCTTCTGCAGAAAGTGAGGAAATAAAATGGTATGGCTGTAGCCTGGGTAGAGGAGCACACTTTTTCTTTTGTTTCCACACAGAGGAAATTTTTCTTTCTTTCAAATCATGGTCAAATCGAGCTCATTTAAGAAGAGAATAAATAGGATGAAAGCATAGAAACTCACCCATTTTTTGTGTGAAGAGAAGAACCATCAAAACCCGCGTGCCTGTGGCCTTCAAAACTCAAGCCAAGAGTGTCCATGGTGGCCTGAGGTAATGAGATATCAATAGAGGAAAGAAACATAGAAAAATGCATCAGAAATCCACTCATGGTCGTGGCCTAGAGGCCCTAAATCCTTCAAAAATGGAGTCAAAATGACCCAGAACAAAGAAGAAACAACTTACCATTAAGTTCCTAAATGAAATCGACACCAAATCAACATAGTAGTGCATAAAATGTTTGATTTTCAGGCTTGAACCCTAAGTTTCCATGGAAATTGTGTGCCAAGTTTTTGAGAAATGTGGAAGTTCGATGTTTTGTGGTTAGGGTTTCATGTTGCGCTAGTCAGCTCATCTTTTATCACATTACTTACAATTAAAGTGCCTTAACAATACTTGGCTCATTTTTCCTAGTTGTTCTATGGTTTAGGTTTTCCTATGGTTTTGAATAAAACCATAATTTCATGCCTTAGTTTTATGATTTTTATAGCAAATCAAGATATGTATTATACTTGGAAAAATCTGAAGATAAATCATATTTTAAACTTTTATTTTTAAAAATCAACCAAATCGTAGTCGACTTTTGTAAAAATCAAAGCTATAAGATATTAGAAGCAATATTGAGATAATTTTTTCAAGGAATTATCTTCAATATATGTTATTTCTAAAAGTAATTTTGATAAAACAGTGTGTGATAAAGTTTTGAAGTAGTTGAGGAAAAAAATCACCAAACCGAGGTTACCTTTTCAATTTTGAGGAAGAATTTAATTTATTAATTTATTAATTTGTATATTCAATTAATAATTAAAATCTATTATTATTTATATAAAGAAAATATTGAAAATATCTTTACATGAATTGAATTAGAATGCAGTATATAGAAAAATATTTATTTACATCATAGTAACGAGACTCGCTAGGACTCCATGAGTCGCGAGTCGAGTCACCCTGGCTAAGTCCTGGGGCCTAGGACTCAGACTTGGCCAAGTACTATCGAGTGTTATCAGGACTCACCGAGTCTGGTAGACTCGCTGGACTCACCGAGTTCAGGAGAGTCTTGTCAGTAGGACTCGGCAGATAGAATTCTTGCACTACCCCCAAACCCTCGCAAGGGGCATTGCCCCTTGTTCCCACTAGGGGTGCTACTCGTAGACCCCCGTGAGGGGTGTTGTCCCTCAACCCCATTGGGGGTGCTACCCCCAGACCCCCACAAGGGGCATTTCCCCACCTCTACTGGAAGCCGCCTGACCCCACTGAGCTACTCCCTGACCCCATAGCACTCACTCCCCCAACCCCACAGGCGCACCCCAAACCCCATGAGGGGACCACCCCTCGACCCCACTCAGAGTACTGTGCCTAGACCCCGTAAAGGGCACTACCCCTCAACCCCATTAGGGAAATCGCTCTAATACTTGAGATTATGGCTATTGCATCATCTAGGACCTATCTTAGGCACATTTGTAGGAAGGATGTAGGCTCCTTTGAGCCATAGAATTCTAGTTATTATTTTGAATCTTTTGATATTTTATATTTTTTTGGAACATTTGATGTCATGGATTTCATATTCGATGATTTTTGTATACATTCAAGTCTTTGACTATATATCTAAGTGTGTTATTTCCTTGAGCAACTCAGCTACAATTTGTGTTTACAACTTTATACTTATATGATCAATATATATACTTGTGTTTATAGTGACGAGGACCTTGGTTGGGTTGGCCAGGCAGATAGAGAGGTTGAGGCTATAGCCATGGAAGAGGAGGAGGCTAAAGCATGAGCAAACACATCCACAACTAATGTTGGTGAGGGTGGCTTGGAGTCACAAGCAGAGACTATGGTTGCAGTTGCTACATCATCTAGGACCCACCTTAGATGCCTTCGTAGGAAGGATGTAGAATCCTTTAAGCCATAGAATTGTAGTTATTGTTTTGATATTTCATATTTCTTTGAAACATTCGATGTCATGGATTTCATATTCCATGAGTTTTGTATACATTTGACTATAATTATATATCTAAGTGTGTTATTTCCTTCAGCAACTCAGCTACAATTTGTGTACTTTATACTTATGTGATCGATGTATACCTGTGTATGTGATCAAATTTTCTTCTATTTAAGATCATACTATTATCTTCATGTATTATCCTTTAAAAACTTTTTTTTATCTTTTACTCAAAAATCTTAAACATGGGAAAATTTGTAGATGATTGAATGTAGAAACGAGGTGTATTAAGCCATAAAATGTATAAAAAGGATATAGTTGAATTTTTATTCCCTTCCAGTCACACCAAGGGTATAGGGTTGAGGGTCCAATGTATAGGGTAGAGGGTATAGGGGTTGAGGGGTTAGGGTTTAAGGGTTGAGGGTTGAGGTTTGAGGGTTGAGGGTAGAGGGTTCAAGGTTCAGGGGTTGGGGGATTAAGGGTTGAGGGTTGAGGGATTAGGGTAGAGAGTTTACTTGGGTTTAAGGGTTTAAGGGTTGAGGGTAGAGGGTAGAGGCCAGTTTAAGGGTTTAGGGTTTAAGGGATGAGGGATGCTAAGGGTTTAGGATTTAGGTTTGAGTGTGTAAGGGTTTAAGGGTTGATGGTTTAGGGTTGAGGGATTAGGGTAGAGAGGGAGGGTCAATGGATGGAGTGAGGGATGGAGGTAGAAGTGAGATAGAGACAAGGAGAGAAGAGGAGGGAGGGGCAGAGATATATGAGGGTTGAGGATCCAATATATAGGGTAAAGGGTTGAGAATTGAGGGTATAGAGTTGAGGACCTATAGGGTTGATGGTTTTAGGTATTGGGTTGAGGGTATAGGTTTGAGGGATTAGGGTTTAGGGTAGGGGGTAGAAGGTTTAAGGGTTTAGGTTTGATGGTTAAGGGTTGAGGATAGAGTGTTTAGGGTATAGGTTTGAGGGTATATAGTTGAAGGATTAGGATTGAGGGTCCAATGTATAGGGTAGAGGGTATAGGGGTTGAGGGTTTAGGGTTTAAGGTTGAGGGTTGAGGGCTAAAGGATTAGGGTTGAGGGTTGAGGGTTGAGGGAGCTTTTGATGCAAGTGAAATGTAGGCAAGCAATTGAAGGCCAGTGAATATTGGGGAATGATTTTTTGTTCTAACACCCCTAATCCCTTAACCCTTCATCCCTGCTAGATCAAAACAAATAGGTGCTAAATTAGGTGCTAAATTTGGCACTAAACCTAATGCTAAACCCAGTGCTAAACCCGGTGCTAAACCTGATGCTAAACCTAACATAAAATTTGATGCTAAACCGGGCACTAATTAGTGCCTAATTTAGTGCCTACTTGGTGCTAAATCTGGCACTAAACCCGATGCTAAACCGGGTGCTAAACCCGATGCTAAACTTGATGCTAAATTCAATGCTAAATTGGGTGCTAATTAGCGCTTAATTTAGTGCCTAATTATTTTGATTGGCACAAAAAATGCCAAAAATACTGCAATCCCGATAAATAGTGCTGACTTTTTCAAAAAATTGGAGAAAAATACATTAAAATAGTGGGTGGAAGCAAAAAATGGAGAAGAAAAGGGAGCTAATCATAGGGATTTGTTGTAGTGATAGAAGATGATCCATATAGTGAAGATTCAGAGGAGTTGGAAGAAAAATTTACAAGGAAGTTGAAGAAAAGTACTGGTAAGTATAAAGGTATGTTACCTTTTAAATGTTTCAGTTGTGGAAATATTGGTCACTATGCTTCAAGATGTCCAAATAGAGTTGTACACAAGAAGAGCATAGACAATAAAGACAAAAAGGATAAGAATTTCAAGAAATTGTACGATGTTAGAGAAGATATTGGAATTTCTGATGATGAATATGATTTTGAGGGTGATAATGATGGATGCCTATTTTTAGCCTTAGAAAATAAATCAATGTCTACTAACTCTAGAAGATGTGCAAGGGAAAGTGGTCTGGAGCATAAGAAGGAAGAGATGGAAGGTACTCTGGTTACTTCCTTTCATCCTAGACAAGATGAAGACTATTGGGTGATTGACAGTGGCTGCTCAAATCACATAAATTGAGACAAAAGTAAGTTCACTAAAATTGAAAAGTATGATGGTGTAGTAGTCATGTTTGGAGATGATTTTGGTGCAAATATTGTTGGGAAAGGAACAATTAATTTTGATAGAAAACATAGTACTTGATGAGCCTAGTTTTTGGTCTATTTTTGGGTAGAATCTATAGTTTATTTGTTGATAGATGTCATGGACTTTAGTGTTAAATGTTGATATTTTCATAATGTTTCCCTCAAACCATTGACATTGGACTTAATCCTATCTTTGCAAGCTTTAATGACATTTGGCATAATATGTGGATTATCTATATTGATTTTGCATGTGGTTAATAAATGTTTCTTAGAGTGGTTATAGATGTGAAGTTATTAAACATACTGACCTTGCCATGCAAATTTAATATGCCAAGTTGAGGAAGACACTACCAGCTTGGCATGCACCATAATGTCGAGCAAAGCAATCCCTTCAATTCAAAGGTAGCCGATGGTAGAAGATTCTTCATGCAACTAAATGTAATCACCTTGTAGTGGACTTTAATGATCAAGCATACATGGGTGTTACTATTGTGCTAGATTTATGTTTGGACCTACATGTCTAACCGAATTCCATGCATGCGTAGCTGCCATCACTCCATTTCCTCTGTTTTCCCTAAATGGCATTCTCCTAGTCGTGGAGTTGACTGCCTCATTTAGTTGTTAGTATAAATAATGATCTGATGCTCCTTCTTTAGGAGGTGTACGATTTGATATTGTACTTGCACTCTCCAATTTCTAGTAATACAAATACATTACTCTTTTGTACTCATGATTCACAGTGAATAAAATAAAGTTCTGATGTTTGAGCATCTAAGTTTTCATTAGTTTTAGAGGATACTTATCCAATGGGGCCCACTTAGTGAGTAATCTATCTTCTTAGTTTAGCATTAGTTTAGTATTACTTTTTGTTTAGTACTTAGAAATCTGACACTGACTATTCCTGTAGCCACTAGAATTCCATTTTGTGACTGTTCATGTAGCCAAAGCAGTGTCTTATTTGTTGCTCATACTTTCATTCTTGTTATGTATTTTTGCTTAGCATAGTCATTGATTGATGTTCAAAATTTGTTTCATTCATTTTTAAGCAATTTACTTTCAGTATTGTGTGTTCCTTAGCTATAGAATAGAATGGCTACTTTGAGTTCATAGTGCATATATTGTGCTGACCCATTTCAAGTTCACGTCCCTGGGTTGACAAGTTAAATGTGCCTTCATGATGGTTGAAATGGCTATTTAGGTTAGATGTGCAATCTATGAATCATGTATGTAAAGGCTTCATTATTAAGATCATTGTAGGAGGCCAACATTTTTGGCGCCATTGTCGGGGATGGTGTCAATCTAGGGAGTCTTTTGGAGTCATTGGTAGCTTTTCTTGCTGTAGTGTTTTTGGAAGTTGTTCTTAGCATATCCTCATTTAGGAAGTAATGAACCCCCTTATTCTTTACCAATTCTTTGTGTGAGCTGATTGATAGTGAGTGATACCGCATGCATAGAGGAAGGAGAAGGGATGCTTATGGGAGATTCCTTCCTAACAATTCTAATCCATTCTAGCTAGTTGACTATCATAATCTACCAGAAGAAGAAGAAGAAGATCTACACCCCTTTGCTGATACATATCCTGATCTGACTAGTTCTGAAGTCTCCTCTGAAGATCAAAATCAGCTTGAGAACCCCTTTTCTTTGGAACAACATCAAGCAGGCATGGGTGATGCAAATAGGAATATACCTATACAACCATCTTTTCCTATCCCCATTTCCCATCAGAATGAAGTTGACAACATTAAGAACATTCCTGCCTCAGCATTCCCAAAGTTTTATGGACTTGTCATAGAAAATCCTGATACCTTTTTATTTAAGTTTGACATACTCTGCAAGAGTTATGATTATACTACTGATGCCCATAGGCTTAAGCTATTTCCTACCACTTTGAAAGAGGCTACACTAAGATGGTTCATGAGCCTAGGAAGAGATACTGTGGAAACTTGGGAAGACATGAAGATAAATTCCTTGAGAAATACAAGGAATATTACAGAGGCAGTGACATGAGAGGAGGTGAAATTTTCAAGATGCAACAAAAGGAAAATGAGATCCTAGAAGACTACATTGCAAGGTTTATGTTTTTCCTACAAAAATATCCACACCATGCACTTAATGAAGACTCACAAAAGTTTCTTTTCCTGAGAGGAATCAATGATAGCTGCACTGATGCCTTGGACCTCATGGGAGGAGGAGATATTTTTGGGAAGATATCAAGAAATTTTTCCAGAACTACTCTAGGGCAGCTTCAAAGAAAGGGAGAGCTTACCAATCTTCCATGAGTAAGTCAACTACCAGTGGAGTCTCAAGAATGGAAATTACTCATTTGCTGGCAGACTTCAAGCAGGACATTATTAATAATCTAGCTACTCAGCTAGATACACTTCAAGACAAGAAGAAGCAAGAGGAGGCAAAGGCAATGTTGACAGAGTATTGCCTCCACTACAGACAAAAGAAGATGGACTGTAGATGTAAGATGGTAGCTAGTCTTGAAAGAAAGCAAGTTCCACCTGAGTTCAAGCCAATCCAAATTGAAGAAGACCAAGTCTACTATGTTGCACAAAGGAAGCCTTGGGATCCAAGACAAGGTATGCCACTAGATCCACTATCCTATGCTAGGCCATATTTCAATTCCTATTCCTCTGGTAACCAATGGAAACCCCCATATCCACCTAGTTATGGAGGATATCCATTGCATCCTTGGAGTAACCCTCCAAATTCTTGGCTCAGTCATTAGATTTCTCCATCCCAGTGGTAGAAACCTCACGGGAATTGGAAGCAATTTCAAGGACATTGGCAGCCACCTCCAGGAAATTGGCAACAAACGAATCAATGGAGAGGAGGGCAGAAATGGCCTACTCATACAACTAGTTACATGCAACCAGCTTCTCAGCCTTAGCACCCTACTATAATTCCTCCACCTACTAATCCCAGTTCAAATACACCTAAACCTACTCAACTACTAGCTCAACGCACACCAAATCCAAATAACAAACCACAACAACAACCTACATACTTTGTTGATTCAAATAAATTCCCTACATATGTTGTGAGTGTAAATGATATCCACTTGCATTCAGGTACTACTCTATCAGCCCCTTCCAAGCCCATTACCAATAAGATCCCTATGGAAGAGGAAGAGGAACCTTTGAATGATCACATTCAACCTAGTGTACCTAAAAAACCTAAACTAGTCCAAGTCAAGCAAACTGAACAAGAGCCACCATTTCCTCAGAGATTGGAAATTTCCAAGAAGAAGGAAGAAAAGGAAGATACAAATTTTGATATCTTGGATCAGTTGAAGCATATATGTGTCCAGATACCTCTATTTTTTACCATAAAGGATGATCCAATCTACGACAAAACAATCAAGGAAGCCTGTCTCAAGAAGCCAGGTAGGAAAAAGAAAGACCCAACTACAGTTCATGGTGGGATAGCTAGCTGGCATCATGCTGGGAAAAGTGACTATTCCCAAGTATAATGACCTAGGAAGTCTTGTGGTAGCAGTTATTATAAATGGGGTCCAAGTAAAGAATGCTTTGATTGATTTAGGGGAAGCAATAAATGTAATGACCAAAGACATCCTATAACAACTAAATATTGCAGGCATGAGGTCCACTTCTACTGTACTACAACTTGATGATAGCACTACTGTGAAGCTGATGGTGTAGTGGAGGAAGTTAACTTTGTGGCACAGCTTATGATGCTAAGTAGAAGCTCTTTCATGGAGCTCCAAGATGAGGATAAAGTATTGGCTAACATCATTCAGAACCATTATGAAGTAGAGGAAGCATCATCTTCTCATTCTGCTACTCTAGTAAAGACACTTTTTCCTGCCCTTCCTAAAGCCACTATTCTTGTAGACATTCTTCCTGCAGATGCTCTTCTTGTAGCCATTGATAGACTTCCTGCAGCCACATTTCCTACAGCCACCATTCCTACAGACAGACTTCCTGCAGCAATAGGTATATCCCAAAAATTGCTGCCATATGAACTAAAGGTACCAAGTGTTAATGAAGCAACCATAATAGAATTAACTACACAAGTACAAGTGTTAGAAGCAAAATATTTGAATGTTAATATTAAATTGAATGAAGAACAACAATTGTTATTGAAAAACCTATTAAGGATCCATCGAGATGCATTTGCATGGGATTATCATGATATGAATGGATTGGATCCTAAAATTTGTATACAAAAAATTTACATCAGAGATGATTGCACCCCAGTAAGACAGCCACAGAGAAGAATTAACCCTGCACTGAGAGAGATTGTGAAAGGAGAACTGTAGAAATTACTAGATGCAAGATTTATCTACCCCATTTCAGATAGTCAGTGGGTGTCTCCATTAGTGATTTTTCCTAAGAAGGGAGGTAAATGGCGAGTTTTTTTTTACTATAGAGAACTTAATGCTACCACCAAGAAGGACCACTTTCCTTTACCCTTCATTGATCAAGTTTTGGACACACTTGCAAGAAAGCAATACTTTTCTTTTCTAGATGGGTTCAGCAGCTACAACCAAATACAAATTACACCAGAGGACCAGGAGAAGACTACATTTACCTGTCCATGCAGGACCTATGCCTATTCGGTGCTCCCATTTGGCTTATGCAACACACTTACAACTTTTCAGAGGGTAGTCATTAGCATCTTCTTAGGAATTTCTCATGATTGCATGGAAATTTATATGGATGACATTACCACTTATGATGTTGATTTTAATCAAGCATTAGAAAATCTCAGAAGGGTCCTATAGAGATGTGAAGATCAAAACTTGTCCTTAAATAGTGAAAAGTGCTTCATGATAATGCAATAAGGTGTAGTTCTTTGCCATTGCATCTCTCATAAGGGAATTCAAGTAGATCCTGCAAAGATTGAGGTAATCACAAATCTTCCCACACCTGCAAAACAAAAAGATGTTAGGAGTTTTTTGGGTCATGTAGGATATTATAGACATTTCATCGAGGATTTCAACAAGGTAGCAGTACCATTGTATATTATTCTCAGTAAAGATGTTGAATTTCATTGGACTAAAGCCTATGACAAGGCATTTTCTAACTTAAAGGAAGCTTTGACTCATGCTCATATACTCAAAGGGCCTAATTGGGAGATTTCTTTCCACATCCACACTGATGCATTAGAATATGTCATAGGAGCAGTCTTAGGATAGAAAAAAAGAGCTATTGAAAATTTCATTTACTTTGTCAGCAAAAATCTACAAGGAGCTGAATTCAATTATACAGTGACAGAAAAAGAAATGCTGGCAGTAATCTATGCACTAAACAAATTCAGACATTACATAACAGGATACCAAATCTTTGTGCACACTGATCATGTAGCCATTAGATATCTCATGGATAAATCTTTCATCACAAGTAGATTGGTAAGATGGTTATTGTTGATGCAAGAGTTTGATATAACCATTGTGGACAAACCAGTGAAGGCCAATGTTGTTGCAGATTTTCTTTCAAGGCTAACTACATCAGAAGATAATCAACCCATAGATGACTCTTTCGTTGATGAGCATCTATTCTCCCTCAGTGTATAAACACCCTGGTATGCTGACATAGCCAATTACTTGGTCACAGGTAGAGTTCCTTCTCACTTCTCTCCAACATAGAAAAGGGCACTCATTGAAAAATATTTTCCTTTCTCTTGGATTGCTAGATGTTTGTTTTATACTGAACTTGACCATGTAATGAGGAGATGTGTGAGAGAAGATGAGACATATGAAAATTTTCATGCATGCCACAATGAACTGTGGATGACACTTTACGGCCAAGAGGACAACAATGAAGGTTATGAACATAGGATATTACTAGCCAACACTCTACAAGGATGCAGGAAGGTATACTAGAAAATGTGATAGATGTCAAAGAATGGGTAGACCAACCAGGTCTGATGAGATGCCACTATTCCCTTAGGTAGTAATCACTCCCTTTGACAAGTTTGGATTGGATTTTGTGGGACCCATTGACCCTCCATCAAATGGTAAGTTTTATATATTTGTATGCATTGATTATGTGACAAAATAGGTAGAGGTTAAGGCCATGAAGCATGCAAGAGATAACAAGGTTGCATAATTTCTTTATGAAGATATTTTCATAAGATATGGAGTCCCAAGAGAAAGAGTGACTAATCAAGGGGAACAATTCACATCAACCCTTGTTGCAGCACTAGTTAATGAGTACAACATAAGGCATAGGAAGTCTACTCCTTATCACCCACAAGCTAATGGCCAAGTCAAGGTAACCAATAGAGAGATTGAAGCCATTCTGACTAAAACAGTAGCTATTCATAGAAAGGATTGGGCAAATAGATTACCAGAAGTTGTTTGGGCCTATACGAAAACCTAGAAAATGACTATAATCTTCACCCCATTTGAGTTACTATATGGAAAGACAACTATGATGCCAGTTGAATTTGAGTATAAGACTCTGCGGACTGTAGTAGATTTGGTGATGTATATTTCTGAGGAACAAAGAGAAAAAATCATGTAGCTAAATGCTTTGGATGAGATAAGAAGAGTAACCCTGTAGCATACAAAAGTGGTGCAGAATCATAGAATTGGGTGGCATGACAAATTTATCAAGGACAAGAAATTCCAACTAGGAGATTGGGCCCTGCTCTATTTCTCAAGATACTAGGACAATGTAGGAAAATTGCAAACAAGGTGGTTAGGACCATATGAAGTTGTTGAGGTCTTTCCTAATGGAGTTTTTTAGCTTACTACGATCAACCCTTTTAGGTTCAAATTACTTGTCAATGGTCATCGCTTCAAATTATATCACAAGCCAGTTTCCAAAGAAGAGTTCCTACAACAATTCACCCAATATTCAACCCCTGAGCTTCCTATAGCTGAAGGAAATGGACCTAGTGTCCCTCCTTCTGGCTAATTAAGGTATGTACTCTCTCATAATAAAGACTTTCACTTACGTGGAAGTATATTTCTTTACCCATCCACCCATCCATCACCACCTTTCTCTCTCTTCCATCACTTCATTCCACCTCACCTCACTCCACTTCATTTTCATTAATTGCTCAATTTATTCCCACAAGGTGAGTGGTACTTTCTCCAAGATCTTTGCAGAAAATATTTCACATATTCAAGTATGTGTGTATTAATTGCTATTTTTAATCATCTTTTCAGTGCATTCATTTAATCACTATACGTTAGTATAGAAGTTTACATAAAATTCCATTATTCCCTGTCAAATCATCACTTCCATCTCGCATGTGTGGACACATGTCCAAATTTAGGTTAGGGGGAGGGGAAAGAAAATGATGTAAATGTATTTCCCATGTGTCAATTTATGCTAGGCTAAATCAAAAAAATTAAAATGAGCTGATTTGAAATCTAAGTGAGAGGATGGCTTGCATGTGTGAAGTGACATTAATTGCATCTTCCATTTCTTCCCATCATAATTCTCCTTTTATCACTCCTTTTCTTTCCATTATTGCCCCTGTCATAATCTTGAGTTGCAAGCAAAAAAGGTGAAACAAAGAAAAGAAAATTTAGTGGATATTTGCACTAGAAATTTAGTAGGTACTAGACGAAAGTGAGCTTGATTTTTAGACGGGAATTGTAGGAAAGAAGTTGCTAAGCATTTGTTTGATTGCAGACAATGGGAGGTGGGTTAATTCAAAATGAACCCATGGTGCATGAAATTTTATTGCAGAATGCACAATACTTGGATGAATTTAGAAACTACGGATGGTCAGATTACTTCTTGAAACTGGATGGCTTTGATGAAAGCATTGCCCTTGAATTCGCCCAGACATTTTCTGAAGGGAAAGCCATAGAAAAAGGGTTGGAAGTTTTAGCAACTAAGGACTGAATTGCAAAGGTAACAGGGTTACCAACTGATGGAAAAAATTACCCTACCTCCAGAGATGCCAGATCAACCAAGGCTAAATTTACAGAGCCGAATGACCCCCCGTTGAGCATTGATAAACAGGGTGCAAAGAGAATGTCTCTGCTTGAACCATGGAAGCATATAGCCATTTATGTTATCAAATACATCACCTGTGAGGGTCGCCAGTCAAATTTTCATTCCATACATTTCAAGCTTTTGAATCACATGAGGCACGAAAGGAGGATGAATGTGCCCAACATGCTATACAATCTTCTCTAAATCATGGCGACTAAGACCCAAAAAGGTAGGGATAACTTTGTTTCCCACCATTGTCTGATTAAATTGTTGGTTGAAAAGTCTCCACATGATGTATCTGCAATAACCTAGGAAGAATTTATAAATGTTGATCAAATTAGACCTAAGCACTTGCAACCTAGGGCTTTACCTCAACCCCGTAGGTCTAGCAAGAGATTGAGCATGGCTAAAGCCCCTCTTGATGCTTCAACCTCTAGTGTTGCCTCTTGTGTGAATCCTCCTACAGTAGAAGAAACCACATAAATTAATTCTTCTGGAGAAGAGCACTCAAAAAAAAAAAAAATTCCTTTGATTCTGATGATGACATTCCACTTGAAACCCTGATGAAAACTAGGGCACAAAAGAGAGAAGTAGAAATGAGAAAAGGAAAGGCCAAAACATAACCTGTAGAAACAAAGGTGTCAAGTTCTAAAAAGAGGAAGGTTAACACTATTCATCCTCCAACCAAAGGAAAGCATGAGAAACCTCCAAGGAAATCAAGACCAATTGGGCTTGTGATTGCTACGCCTCTACAGAAAAACCCTAACCTTGGTGAGACATCACATGAGGACCCTAAAGCTCCAATGGGGTAGGAGAATGTCGAAGAAGAAGATATATTTGGGAGACTAGAAAATATAACACTGGTCGATCTTGCTAACATTGCAAAAGAGTTTGAGGAATGTCAGGACTTCCTACAGCATGAGCAAGAAGTTTTGCAACAACAGTCAGAACTAGAGCAGGAGTTCCTACAGCCACGACAAGAACCTGAATGAGAGTCCCTGCAACAAGAGACGAAAGAAGAAACAATACCCCTATAGCCATAGAGAACTGGACAACTTGAGTCCATGCAAATAGTGCCATATGAGGAACCTCCATCAACAAAAAGACTGGAAGACATTCACAATCCTTATGGTTTTATAGTACATGCAACAATTTTGAATTTATGGAGAGAAATACAAAGAAGGGAGGAGGAATGGAGGAAGGAAAAATGGAAATTGAAGGAGGAAATTCAAAAGAAGGATGAGGAGATAGAAGATAAAGATACATAAATTTCCACCCTGAAGCAAAGGGTGGATGATATGGCAGCTTTGGCACCACATATTTTGGAATGTAGGACCCCTCCTAGGGTTTATGCTCTACTCCTAAAAGAGAAGTATCTCTCTTTTAAGCTGTCAAGGATTTCCTCAAGTTTGAATCCTTCTATTGACACCCCTATGGAATTTTTCAATGCGTATAGAATTTCCTCCCCTAAAATGAAGAATTTGCTATGTGAGTTTTATTTGCATAATTTTGATGTAACTCAAGACCATGATTGGAACCCACTGTTATATGTTGGGGATGTCCAATTGAGGGAATTTATGTCTTGGGTACAAAATGAGATTAGTTGGGGACAGTAACATGGAGCTTATAAGCAGTTGGAGTCTGATATCTCTTTGCTTGTTAGAGCTGAATCAAGCAACCCAAGGGATATTTATAGAGAATGGCACAAAATAATTCTTAGACCTAGCTATGGCAATAGGATTATGCCTTGGATTGCGGCAGTTTAAAGTGAGTATGAGGTAAAGACAACAACAAAGGATGAAACTATGAGCAGATGTCTATCACAAAGATGGAATAGTCTATCTGATGAGCTGAAGCAAGTTGAGCCTCATTCCATCCACAATTATGTTGCAGCACTAAAGAGGAATGATAGGTATATTCAGATTGGGAGAACTCAGGGATGGGATTAGCTTCCCATAAATTTCCAACCACCCATGCTCATGTGGCCTGTGATAAACTTTAGATTCTACCAGCTTGACATTGTTGCAAAAATGTAGAGATGGAATAGATTTGATAGATTGGGAGGATTCTATTGGGATCCTGATTCTCACACTGCAGCCATTGACGTTGGACAACTATCAGATGAAAATTTCAGAGCTTTGACCAAGCAGAAGAACAACTCTTCCCCTGCTGGAGAACCAACAAAAAATTAGGTTGGGGGGAGTGATGAGCCTAGTTTTTGGTCCTTTTTTGGGTAGAATCTATAGTTTATTTGTTAATAGATGTCATTGAATTTAATGTTAAATATTGATATTTTCATAATGTTTCCCTCAAACCATTAACACTGGACTTAATCCTATCTCTGCAAGATTTAATGACATTTGGCATAATATGTGGATTATCTATATTGATTCTGCATGTGGTTAATGAATGTTTCTTAGAGTGGTTATACATGTGCAGTTATTATGTGTACTAACCTTGCCATGTAGATTTAACATGCCAAGTTGAGGAAGACACCGCTAGTTGGACATGCACCATAACATCTAACAAAGGAATTGCTCCAAGTCAAAGGCATCTGACCGTAGAAGATTCTTCATGCAACTAAACATAACCACCTTGTAGTGGACTTTAATGATCAAGTATACATGGGTGTTACTGTTGTGTTGGATCTACATTTGGACCTGCATGTCTAACTAGATTCCATGCATGCATAACTGCCATCGCTCCATTTCCTCTATTTTCCCTAAATGGTGTCCTCCCAGTCGTGGAGTTGACTGCCTCATTTAGTTGTTAGTATAAATAATGATTTGATGCTCCTTCTTTAGGAGGTTGCATGATTTGATACTGTACTTCCACTCTCCAGTTTCTAGTAATAAAAATACATTACTCTGTTGTACTTATGATTCACAGTGAATAAAATAAAGTTCTAAAGTTCAAGCATCTAAGTTTTCATTAGTTTTAGAGGATACTTATCCAAGGGGCCCCACTTGGTGAGTAATTTGTCTTCTTAGTTTAGCATTAGTTTAGTATTACTTTTTGTTTAGTACTTAGTTAGAAATATGACACCGACTATTCCTATAGCCACTAGAATTCCATTATGTGATTGTTCCTACTACCAAAGCAGACATTGCAATGTCATGTTTGTTGCTTAGATTTTCATTCATGTTATGCATTTCTGCTTAGCATATTCATTGATTGATGTTCAACATTTGTTTCATTCCTTTTCAAGCAATTTACTTTCAGTATTGTGTGTTCCTTAGTTGTAGAATAGAATGACTACTTTGAGTTCCTAGTGCACATACTATGCTGACCCATTTCAAGTTCACGTCCCTAGGTTGACAAGTTAAATGAACATTCATGATGGTTGAAATGGCTATTCAAGTTAGATGTCCAATATTTGAATCATGTCTGTAAAGGCTTCATTATTAAGATCATTGTAGGAGGCTAAGAGTAGTGATGGTGTTTATTATGTTAAGAGCTTAAGGAATAATCTTTTGAGTGCTGGAAAAATGTGTAGCAAAGGATTCAAGCTTTTTCTTTAGGATAATACTTGAGAGATCAAAAAGGGTTCAGGAACTATGGTTGATGCAGGAAGAAGAACATATGGAAACATTTATTAGCTTAAGGGTATTGATGGTGAGTTCCTTGTATCTCAAGTTAATGAAATTTTTCTATGGCACTGGAGAGTGGGACATGTGAACTTTGACAATCTAATCAGGATTAGTTCAAGAGAGGTTTTCCAAGATCTACCTAAAATCAAAAAGTCTGTCAATACTTTTTGCAGAAGTTATTAGTTGGGAAAACAAACAAGATGTAGTTTTAAAATAAAAGATCAATCAACTACCAGAATTTTGGAATTGATTCATTCAGACCTCTGTGGTCTCACAAGAACAATAATTATTAATGGTGATAAGTATTTCATGCTTTTGATTGATGATTATTCTAGAATGACATGGGTTACTTTTTTTAGGGAGAAAGCTCAAGCTCTGGATAGATTCAAAGTGTTCAATGCCAAGGTAGAGAATGAAGTGAACCTAAGAATCAAATTTTTAAGATATGATAGAGGTGGACAATTTACTTCCAGTGAGTTTAATACATTTTGTGAAGAGCATGGTATAAAGAGACATTTTTTTCTCCTAGAACTCCTCAACAGAATGGAGTTGTTGAGAGGAAGAACCAAAATATGAAAGAGGCTACAATAAATATGATGAAATAAGAAAAATTACCTGATGTATAGTGGAGAGAGGTAATCCACAATGTTGTTTATATTCTTAACATAATTCAGATCAAAGGTAACAACACAAAGACTCCGTATGAGTTTTGGAATAAAAAAATCCCTACTGTTGAAAGTACTTTAAGGCATTTGGAAGCATATGTTATATTAAAAGAGGTGATGAGAACCTTGGAAATTTTGATGCTAGATGTGATGAAGGTATTTTCCTTGGATATTCAACTAGTAGCAAAGCTTATAGATGCTTCAATAAAAGATTGAGGAAGATTTTTGAGATTGCAAATGTGAAGGTTGATGAAGATATGCACAGACTCTTGGTATGTGGTGACTGATCATGCTATCCTCCTACTTTTTCGCGTCGTCACCGAAAAAGGAAAAAATCAATGAAAAAGGAAAAAAAATCTAACTTTGTAGAACCTAATCAGGAAGCTTCTAAGCTTGTTAAAAAGGGGTTTGGATAGGGGTTACAGTATGATGAAAAACACAATTATTCACAAGATTGTAATAGGTTTTTGCACTGGATAATAAAATCATTGGATGGTTGCGATTTGGTGGATGTAGCCCAAATTGGGTGAACCACATTAAATTCTCTGTGTTATAATTTATTCTATGTGTGTTTTAGTTTCTCTATTTATTAATTAAATCTTCCTTTCTAACCCTAACAAGTGGTATCAAAGTGGGTTGTGTTTCGATTATCGTCTATAGGAAGGTCTCATGGTTGAGTGGGAGTAATGGCAAAGGAGGGTAAGAAGGTTGAGAAGTTTAATCGGTAGAACTATCAGTTATGGAAGATGCAAATGGATGACTACCTCTATCAGAAGGATTTATGGCAGCCAATTGAAGGGAAAACTAAGAAACCTACAACAATGTCTAATGAGGACTGGGATATTTTGGATAGAAAGGCTCTTGGCAGTATTCGTTTATGCCTGGCACAATTAGTGACTTTCAATATTACAATAGCAAAGACAACTCAAGAGTTGATGGAAACCTTGGAAAAGTTATATGAAAATCCTTCCACTTCGAATAAGTTATTTCTTATGAAGTGTTTATTTAATATGAAAATGGTAGAAGATGGGTCAGTTAATAATCATTTAAATGAGTTTAATATGGTCCCTAGTCAATTAACTTCTATAAAAGTAAACTTTGATGAAGAAGTTAGGGCTTTTTTAATTCTGTGTTCTTTGCATGAAAGCTGGAATAGATTGGTAATGGTTGTTAGCAATTTTGTTTCTGATTTGATTATATTGAAATTTGATGATGTTGTTGGTGTTATTTTGAGTGAGAAAATTTGTAGGAAAAGCTAAGGTGGAACATCCACATTAGGCAGTGTTTTGAATGCAGAAAGTAGGGGAAAAACAAAGGAGAGAGGAAACAATTCTGGAAATTGTGGGAAGTTGCGAGAAAAATCAAAGGATAGAAGGTCCCAATCTAGAGACAAGAGGGATTGTTGGTACTGTGGTAAGCTGGGTCATTTAAAAAAATATTGTTGGTCTCGAAAAAAATAAAGGAGACAAAAAGGAAGGAAATAAAGAGGAAAATGTGGTAAGTAATAAATCTGATGAGGATGATTTGATTCTTTCCCTTGATAATGCTGATGATTCTTGGGTGTTAGATTTAGGGGCTTCATTTCATGCCACCCCCCATAGAAGTTATTTTCTTGATTATATCCAAGGGGATTTTGGGCTAGTTTATTTAGGAGATAACGAACCCTATCAGATTGTTGGAAAGGGAAGAATCAAGATTAAGTTGCAGAATGGGAATCATTGGCTACTACATGAGGTAAGGCATGTTCCAAAGTTAAGTAGAAATTTAATTTTAGTAGGGAAACTAGATGATCAAGGTTGTGTTGTTACATTTAGTGATAAAAATTGGAAGGTCACAAAGGGTGCCTTAGTGGTAGAAAAAGGTGTGAAATTAGGCACCTTATATCTTTGTACAGGTCATACCGTTCTTTCTACTTTAATTATTATGGAAAAAATTCAATGTTCAAGAACAGTTGCTACAGTTCAGCAGGTAGAAGATCATACAGTTGTTGTGGACTCTAAATCAACACTGTGGCATAATAGACTTGGGCACATGAGTGCAAAAGGTATGAAAGTACTTCATTCAAATAATGTTTTACCAAGTCTAAAATGTGTTAATATGGATTTCTATGAAAGTTGTGTGTTTGGAAAACAAAAGAGAGTAAGTTTTATCAAGGATGGGATGCAAAAGAAAGATGAAAAATTAGAGCTTGTGCATATGAATGTATGGGGACCAGCTCAAGTATTTTCTCTCGGTGGCTCTCAGTATTATGTTACATTCATTGATGATGCAAATAGGAAGGTATGTATTTATTTCCTTAGGCAGAAATTTGATGTATTTAAAACTTTTAAAAAATGAATAAGCTTGGTTGAGAATGAGATGGGTAAAAAGCTAAAATGTCTCAGATATGATAATGGTGGTGAGTATTGTACAAATATTTTGAAGATTATTGTTCCTATAATGGTATTTGTATGCAGAAAATGGTTCCAAGGACTCCACAGGAAAATGGAGTGGTTGAGTGCATCAATAGAACAATAATGGAGCGTGCACGAACTATGAGATTGCATATTGGACTGCCTTTAAAAATGTGGGTAGAGACTGTAAACACTGTTGTTTATTTAATTAATAGAGGTCACTCTAATCCTTTGGGTTGTGGTATTCCAAAGGAAGCATGGAAAGGTAAGAAGGTGAGTTATTCTTTTCTCAAAACCTTCGGTTGTGAAGCATTTGCACATGTAGATTCTGAAAATAGAACCAAGCTTGATGCAAAATCAAAGAAATGTATATTTGTTGGATATGGCATTGATGAATTTGGTTATAGGCTTTGGGATTTTGAAAATAAAAAAATTGTGAGAAGCAGGGATGTTATATTCAATGAGAAAGTGTTGTACAAAGATTTGTTGCTACAACATGAGAAGAAAGAAAATGATTATGCAGTGTTGGATGATATTCCAGACAATGATGTTTCAGTGGTTCCTCATGCTATGCAACAACAACAATAATTACCACAAAATCCTGTGAATGTTAGACGATCTTCAAGGATAAGTAAATCTCCAGAAAGATTCTCTCCCTCTTTGTATACTATTTTGTTAACTAATGTCGGTGAACCGAAATATTATGATGAAGCTATGCAGGTGGATACCAAGGTTCAGTGGGAGTATGGAATGGAAGAAGAAATGGACTCCTTGATGAAAAATTAGACTTGGGAATTATGCAAGTTGTCTACAGGTAAAAAGGATTTACCAAACAAATGGGTTTATAGGATGAAAGAGGAGGATGGAGGAAAGAAGAGATTTAAAGCCGGATTAGTTGTAAAGGGATTTGCATAGAAAAATGGTATTGATTTTGATGAGATTTTTTCTCCAGTTGTTAAAATGACTTCTATTCGTATTGTTTTAATTATTGTGGCTGCTGAATATTTGCATTTAGAACAGTTTGATGTTAAAACAACCTTTCTCCATGGTGATTTGGAAGAGAAAATACATATGGAACAGCCACAAGGATTTGAGGTCAAATGTAAGGAGAAACTAGTGTACAGATTGAATAAAAGTTTATATGGCTTGAAGCAAGCACCTCGGCAATGGTACTTGAAATTCAATAGTTTTATAGCTTAGCAAGGCTACAGTAGGTGTAACTCTGACCATTGTGTTTATTTTAAGAGGTTGGATAATGACAACTACATTATTTTTTTTTTATATGTTGATGACATGCTTGTAGAAGGGTCTAACATGGATCACATAAGTGAGCTAAAACAACAGTTAGCAAAATCTTTTGCTATGAAGGATTTGGGGGCAGCAAAACAAATCCTTGGTATGAAAATTTGTAAAGATAGGGAAAAATATTTTTAATCAGGGCTAATTATGTTGAAAAGGTGTTGCAGGATTTCATATGGAGAATGCAAAAGCTGTCAGCACACCTTTGCCTAGTCATGTTAAATTGACTAAGGATATGTGTCCAAAGACAAAAGAGGAGGAAGAAAAAATGTCCAAGGTACCATATGCTTCAGCTATAGGCAGTTTAATGTACGCCATGGTATGCATAAGACCGGATATTGCACATGTTGTAGGAGTTGTTAGCAGGTATTTGAGTCATCCCGGAGTTGAGCATTGGAATGCGGTAAAATGGATTCTAAGGTACTTGAGAGGTACATACAATAAATATTTATGTTTTGGGGGCTCTAATACTGATTTAAAAGGCTATGTTGACTCAAATTTGGTAGGGGATATAGATACCAGGCGGAGTACAACATGTTATGTATTTACATTTGGTGGGACAATAGTGAGTTGGATTTATTGATTGCAAAAGGTGGTTGCTTTATCCACCACAAAGGTAAAGTATATTGCTACAATAGAGGTAGCAAAGGAGATGATATGGCTACAACTTTTCATGGACGAGTTGGGCAAACAACAGGCTGGAAATTACTTATTTACAAATAGCCAGAGTGTTATACATCTTGCAAATAATTCTTCCTTGCATTCTAAAACAAAACACATATAGTTGAGATATCATTTCATTCGGTCAGTGTTGGAGGATGGACATGTCAAGCTAGACAAGATACATACAGATGTCAATCCAGCGAATATGTTTACGAAGGCAGTGACAAGGGAGAAGCTGAGCTCCTCTTTAGCTTCAGTTGGCCTTCATGGTTGAATTCAAGTATAACAGAGGAGCAGGGCCCAAGGTACTTATTTCTAGTGGGATTTGTAAGTGCAACAGTGACATCCAGGATTAGTCTCCAAGTGGAAGATTGTGTTAGTGTGGAGCCTGATCAGTCTCCAAGTGGGAGATTGTTGGTATGTGGCAACTGATATTCAACTAGTAGCAAAGCTTATAGATGCTTCAATAAAATATTGAGGAAGATTGTTGAGAGTGAAAATGTGAAGGTTGATTGAGATATGCATAGACTATTGGTATGTGGTGACTGATCATGCTATCCTCCTACCTTTTCGCGTTGTCACCGAAAAAAGAAAAAATCAATGAAAAAGGAAAAAAATTTGACTTTGTAGAACCTAATCTAGAAGCTTCTAAGCTCATTAAAAAGGGGTTCAGATGGGGGTTACAGTATGATGAAAAACACAATTATTCGCAAGATTGTAATAGGTTTTTGCACTAGATAATAAAATCATTAGATGGCTGGGGTTTGGTGGATGTAGCTCAGATTGGGTGAACCACATTAAATTCTCTGTGTTATAATTTATTCTATGTGTTTTATTTTCTCTGTTTATTAATTAAATCTACATTTAATTGTTAGATAGCTACCTTTCTAACCCTAACATAGACTAGTTGAGATAAGTGAAGTTGAACCAGATGAACCTATCTGCAGATAAGTAAAAGAAGAGAATAGGGTATGTGCAGGATCATGATGGGTATGTGGTGATGACTTTTTTTTACCCAAAATTGAATGAAATGAAAAGGGTTTTTAAAGGAGATTCTCAACTTTCCACCAATAGAAATTATGTTTTCTTTGAATTTAATAAGTAATTATTATTCATTTTCTATTCAAATTACGACTAAAGTCCTAATTGATAGACTATTGAAAAATATCTATAACTTTCAAATGGTATCACATTTTTTGAATCCAAAACATGCATCACATTCTATGCTTAAGTATACTATAGGATTAAAAAAAAAAAATTGAATTTCATGAAGTTTTGACCAAGTTAGTCAAGGACATACAAGTTTTTATATTTTTATAAAAGTTGTAATAAAAATAAATAATTAATTATTTACTTGGAAAAAATTACAAAAAAATATGCATCACATCGGGACATGAGTCCTCTACTTATATCTAAAATCTTATAAAATTTATTATCATTTTATTGTGGTTAGGGTGGTCAGACAGACACCTACTTCTTATTTTTTCCCTGAAATTTAAGTACTATTGCATTGAAATTTCAAATTTTCACCAAATAGATTTCTCTTTTTTTTTAAATAAACCTAATAGTTTAGAAACTACATTCAATTTTCTATAGATTCTATTCTTACATATTTTTGAAATAATATAGATATCTTATTCAAATTTTTACATCAAGTTTCCTAACTCTAATTTTTTTGCCACTTAAGGGCTTATTTTTTCCATGATGATCCTGCACATACCCAATAAATAATAAGAAGAAGCTCTAGAACCTGCTCCTAAGACTCCAAAGTATGTACAGAAGAATCATCTAGAAGAACAAATAATTGGAGATAAAAGTGAAGGTGTAAAGATAGGAAGCAAAGTGGTAGCAACTAAGGTAAATTTGTGTTTACTTTCGAAAATAGAACCTAAATCAGTGTGTGAAGCATACAAATATGAGAATTGGGTTAGATCAATCAAAGAGGAGTTGCAACATATAGAAAAGAATCAGACATGGGAACTAATTCCTAGACCTGTGAACAAGAACATAATTGGTACAAAGTGGGTGTTCAGGAATAAGCTAAATGAGAATGGTGAAGTTGTGAGAAACAAAGCAAGACTTGTATGCAAAGGTTATTCACAAGTTGAAGGAATAGACTTTGAGGATACATTTGCATTGATGGCAAGAATGGAAGCCATTCAGATATTTTTAGCATATTCTGCTCACAAAGATTTCAAGGTATATTAGATGGATGTTAAGTCTGTATTCTTGAATGGAGAATTGGAAGAAGAAGTGTACATGGAACAGCCGGAGGGATTTCAATTATCAGAAAAATTGGACATGGTCTATAAGTTGAAAAAGGAACTATATGGACTTAAATAGGCTCCCAAAGCATGGTATGCATGGTTGGACAAATATTTGACGCAACAAGGGTTCAGTAAAGGCCCTGCAAACATTAATCTCTATTTCAAAGTTGAAGGAAACAAAATGTTGATAGTGGTTGTGTATGTTGATGATATCATCTTTGGAGGAAATGAAGGCATGTGCAAGAAATTTGTAGATGAAATGCAAAAAGAGTTTGACATGTCTATGATTGGTCAATTGAATTTCTTTCTTGGACTTCAAGTGAATCAAACTGATAAGGGAATATTCATTTCACAATCAAAGTATGTCAAAGACTTTTTGAAGAAGTTTGGAATGGATGACTCCAAAACAGTTTGTACCCCTATGGTGATCGAGTGCAAGCTGAGTAAAGATGATTAATCTCATAAATTTGATCAGAGCATGTACAAATCTATGATTAGTGGACTTTTATATCTTACTGCTACTAGACTGGATATCATGTATGCAGTATGCTTGGTTGCCATATTTCAAGTAGAACCTAAAGAAGCACATGTTATAGTTGTGAAGAGGATATTCAGATATCTAAAAGGAACTCCATATTATGGCGTGTGGTATCCTATGGATACTAATTTCACTTTGAGTGCTTACACTAATGCAGATTGGGCTAGTTCTGTGGATGACCGAAAGAGTACAAGTGGTGGTGCATTATTTCTTGGAGGAAGATTGGTTTCATGGCTAAGCAAGAAATAAGATTCAATTTCTTTATCCACTGCAGAAGCTGAGTACATTGTTGTAGAATCTAGTTGCACACAGGTGTTATGGATGAAGTAAACATTGAAGGATATAGGAGTGATGTGTGATGAGCCTATCCCTATCTTTTTTGATAATAGAAGTGCAATAAATATTTCAAAGAATCCAATAATGCATTCAAGGAAAAATCATATATCTATTAGATATCATTTCTTGAGAGAAAAGGTATTAGAGAATGAAGTCGGACTAGAGTATGTGTCTACAAAGGATAAAATTGTAGATATATTTACTAAGGCTCTTCTGAAGGATACTTTTGAGTATCTCAGGGAGAAGTTAGGGGTTACTGGCCCTCCTTTGAACTAGGTGCACATGAAGGTGCATTTGTCTAGTGGATCTACAAATTCTTCATTTGTCTAGACTGATGACTGAGGTCTACTCCTCAGGGGGAGTAGGAAGTATCATTGTTGCAATATGAGATGTGTGGTTGAACTCCTAAGGGGGAGTGATTAGAATTATGTTTTTTTCCATTGATGTCAAAGGGGGAGATAAATTCATGTGAAAAATAGTGAAATAAAAAGGGGGAGAGTAAGTCATAATATTGCAAGGAAATGAGAGTGTAGGAAATGTTGTGTAGGTTGTCTAATATAAAAATAAAGGAGAGTGCAAGAATGGAATAGATGTCTTGGATGGTTTTTCACGTCATGTGTTGTCATCAATGAAAAAGAGGGAGATTGTTGCAAGTATGATTGAGTATGGTGGTGTTGTCATTAATGTTGTCATTGATGTTAACACATCATAGGTTGTTGCAGAGAAAGGAATCAAGTGATTGTAGGTTGTGCATGTATAGTTGAGATAATATTGAGATGTTGTGGGTACATGGAGCTATCTTTATAATGTTGTAGGTGTGTTGATATGATGAGTTACCAAGTGATTCTGAAGAATAGTGTAGACAGAGTTGTGTGTGTATTCAGATTGTGCTATGGCTTGTGCTCTACATTTCTTTTGTGTTGATCCTATGCTTGTTCATATCTAAAATAATGTTTATGGGCATCTGTTGGTGATATATCTTGGATTGTAGCTTCTGGTTTGATGTAGAGTGAAAGTTGTGTTCACTAGTGTGTGAACTGGTCTAGAAGAGTTGTTTGTCTATGGACTTGGAGAAATGTATTTATTCTGTAGTCCTTTGTCGGTTTGTTTTAGATCTTGTAGATTTGGATGAAGGCTTGCAATGATGTTATCTATGTTATGTTGAAGGTGTTCATGGTTTGGTGCTCTAGAAGGTGAGTTTCAAAGTTACTATGTATGTCTATACAATCTGAATGGACTGATGGAAAGTGTTATGTGTATGAAGTTTGTTGCATTTGTTGTGGATGAATCTAAAGGTATCTGAGATGTGTTCTAGTGTATGGCGAAATGTGGTATGCATGTTATCTTCCCATTGTGGAAGCATGTACTTCAAAGTTCATATGTGTTTTCATTAGGTTTGGCTGACCTGGTGTCTACACATCATGCAAAGGATAATTATCAATTAAGGAAGCATGTGATTGATCCAAGATGTTGTTTTGGGTCTTGGTTAAGTGTTGGTTTGGTCCACTCTCATTCTCTTCCACTGCGGGAATGTCAAGTTTCCAACCTAATTTGAATTTGTAATATGAAGTATGTGTAGCCAACCTTGGAGAAAGTTTCTAGGGTTGAAGATGGTATAAATACAAGTCAAGATGTTATGGATTAAAGTACCAGATATGCGACAAGTGTGAGAAGCAAGAGTGTGCAAAAGTGAATTAAGGTAGTAGTAATTTAATGTGTTAGACTCTTGAAAGTAGTGAGTTGATGGTATCTGTAATTCTCTTATTAAGGCTACAAATCTGTGTAATTTGTTGTTGTGGATTTTCTATTATCTTTTTGTATATGTAGGCAATGAGCCTCCTTGTTGGACAGTGAGTCCTATCTTTAGGCAATGAGCCTTGTATTCGGACAAAGGGTCCTTTTGGGAAATGAGACCTTTGGTAGTGAGCCTCTCTATAATTGATTTTTCTATTACTTTATATTATGATTTAATCCTCATTGTGGTTTTTCCCTTATTAGGTTTTCCACATAAATCTAGTGTTTCTTGTGTTGATATTGCTTTATGTTATTTGCATTTCATGTTCATGATTAATAACAAATTAAAGTGGATGTGGAGTTAATAATTTTTTATTTTGTGATTGATATTGGTGACAACTGATTCACCCCCCCTCTTAATTGTCTTGTGCCTTTCAACACTTTAAATGATTTAGTTGTGAAGAGATTGGTCACTATGCTACAAAGTGTTCGGAAAGAGCTAAAAAGAATAAACAAAGATATGAGAAAGAAAGGAAAGGAAAGAGGATTAACAGAGCTTACTATGTTAATGAGAATGTTACTATTTTAGATGAAGATTCAAAATATGAAGATCCAGATGACAATGAATGCTTGTTCTTGGCAATTAAAGATGAACCTGCTTCGACTAATTCAAAAAGACAATCAAAGGAAAATCTTCTATAGAAAGAGAAAGAGAAGGAGAAGGAGAAAAATGAATGTACAATTATCTCTACCCTACATGCTAAATAGGAAAAGGATTTTTGGGTAGTTGATAGTGGTTCTTCACATCACATGACTGGTGACATGAGTAATTTTTTGAAACTTGAAAAATATGGAGGTCTCATTATGTTTGGAGATGATACTGGTGCTAAAATTTGTGGGACAGGTTTAGTAAGTTTTGATGGAAAGCATCATACTGATGATGTCTACTATGTTAAGGGTTTAAGACATAATTTGTTGAGCTTTGGTCAAATGTAAAGAAATGGATATGATCTTGTGTTTAAGGATGAGAAGTGTGATATCCATAAAGGATCCATAATTTTGATTGCTACATGACAAAAAAATTGAAGGGAATATTTATCAACATAAAGGTGTTGATAGACGATGTTTTAAGACTCAGATAAATGACAACTGGTTATGGCACAAGAGAATGTGTCACATGAATTTTGATAACTCAGAAATGATTAGTATTGTTCAAGTCATCTACCAAGAATTACGAAGCTTGTAAATGCTATCTGTAGAAATTGCCAGTTCAGGAAACAGATAATAAATTGTTATAGATTAAAGGAACAATCTACTACGGGATTGCTTGATTTGGTTCATATAGATCTTTTTGGTCCTATGAGAGTGCGAAGCCTACTTTGTGAAAGGTACTTTATTCTTTTAATTGATGATTATTCTAGATATACATGGGTTACATTTTTAAGAGAAAAATTAGAAGCATAAGATAGATTCAAAGTTTTCAAGGGTATGGTTGAAAATGAAGTGAATTTGAAGATAAAATACTTGAGATCTGATAGAGGTTGTGAATTTACCTCCCATGATTTCAATTTTTTTGTGAAGTGAATGGAATAAAGAGACAATTAGCTACTCTGAGAACTCCTCAGCAAAATGGAGTTGTCAAAAGGAAAAACAAAATAGTTCAAGAAGGTGCCAGGTCAATGATCACTGAAGCTGGATTACTAGAAGTTTATTGGAAAGAAGCTATTCACATTATTGTGTATGTATTCAATCAAGTTCAGGCAAGAAAAAATAGTACGAAGACTCCCTATGAGCTATGGCATGAGATAATTCCTATAGTTAAATATTTCAAGGTATTTAGAAACAAGCTGAATGAGAATGGGAAAGTTTTCAGAAACAAAGCAAGGCTTGTATGTAAAGGCTACTCACAAGTGGAAGGTATAGATTTTCAGGAAAC
Organism: Sequoia sempervirens; assembly: GCA_007258455.2. NCBI lineage: Eukaryota > Viridiplantae > Streptophyta > Pinopsida > Cupressales > Cupressaceae > Sequoia > Sequoia sempervirens. Next base: position 130,336,420 of record VDFB02353493.1, read on the forward strand.
CTTTGTCTTGGTAGCAAGAATTGAAGCTATAAGGATGTTCTTGGAATTAGCTACTTATTAATACTTCAAAGTCTATCAGATGGATGTCAAGTCAGCTTTTTTGAATGGTGAGCTAGATGAAGAGGTTTACATGGAACAACCAGAAGGATTTTGGTTAACAGATAAATTAGATATGGTGTGAATATTAAAGAAAGAATTATATGGACTAAAGCAAGCTCCTAGAGCATGGTATACAAGGTTAGATAGGTATTTGAATCAACAAGGATTTAACAAAGGTACGACATAAAATGATTTTTATTCAAAACAAAGAATGACAAAATCTTGATTGCAGTGGTATATGTTGATGACATTATCTTTGGAGGAACCGAAAAGATGTGCAAGATGTTTGTGGAAGAAATGCAAAAAGAATTTGAAATGTCTATGTTTGGTGAGATGAATTTCTTTCTTGGTTGTAGATTAATCAAATAGAGAAAGGAATTTTCATTTCACAATCTAAGTATGTGAGAGAAATGTTGAGAAAATTTGGTATGGATGGTTCCAAACTAGTAAGTACTCCTATGGTGACTGGATGCAAGTTGGGAAAAGATGATGATTCACCTAAGACTGATTAGAGAAAGTATAGATCTATGATTGGTGGACTATTGTATTTGACTACTACTAGATCAGATATTATGCCTGTGGTTTGTATTGTGGCTAGATTTCAAGAAGATCCAAAGGAAACACATGTTACTATAGTTAAATGAATATTCAGATATTTGAAAGGCACTCAAGATTATGGATTATGGTATCCTAAAGATACTAATTTTACACTCAGTGCTTATATAGATGCAGATTGGGTTGGAAGTATAAATGACATAAAAAGTACAAGTGGTGGTGCATTCTTTCTTGGATGTAGACTGGTGGCATGGTTAAGTAAGAAGCAAGATTCAGTCTCTTTGTCTACTGTTGAAGTTGATTATATTGTTGTTGCATCGTGTTGTACACAAGTGTTATGGATGAAACAAACATTGAAAGATATCATATTGCTACATGATGATCATATTCCTATCTTTTGTGATAACACAAGTGCAATTAACATTTCAAAGAATCATGTGATGCACTTGAGAATGAAGCATATATCTATCAGGTATCATTTCTTAAGAGAGAAGATTATGGAGAATGAAGTCAAGCTTGAGTATGTTTTGACAAAAGATCAAATTGTGGATATATTTACAAAGGCTCTTCCTAAAGATAATTTTGAGTATCTTCAAGATAAGCTAGGGGTTACTTCCCCTCCTTTTACAAACTAAGATGAATTTGGAGATGCATCAGTTAGGTGAATTCATTTCTATCTTTTGGACCGATGTTTGTTGGTGATTTCCCTCAGGGGGAGCAGTCATATTTTCTAAGTGTTGTCATTACAAGTATTATGTTTTCATGTCAAAGGAAGTTTCAATGGACATATCTTTTTCCTTTTCCATTGTTGTCAAAGGGGGAGAGAGAGCATGTGAAAATTCAATTAATAAAATTATCTACTAGTTGTTGATTGTATATGTCGAGGATAGTAAGAAAATTTTATTAAAAGAAGGTTGTTGGTTTCGGTGCTTGTGAACTATGTTTTGTTGTGTGTTGATTGAGGTCTAGGAGAATTGTTGTTGGTCCAAATTTCTCTTTGATGAAATATTATGGTGTATGGTTTAAGATTTTTGTTTCCTTGGTCCTATTGAAGTTGGTTTTGGCATTTAGATGTATCAATCTTAATTGATCTATGTGTTTTACACTGGTATGGCCGACCGTGTGTCAAGCACTACTTTTGAAGCTGATGAAGTGTGTTGGATCTATTATGGATCCTAGTGAAGTGTATGTTTGGGTCCCCCTCATTCGAATTCCACCCTAGGATGTTTGGCATTGACCTAATTTGACAGTTGAAGTTGGATGACCGACTTTGTATCTTTTCAAGGTTGGAGATAATATAAATACAAAATGTGTTGGCAATGAAAATTGTACATAAGTGTACTATAGAAAAATGGATCTATGGCCATTTTCATGGCCATTTGGATCTTTTTCTTGTGATGCTTGGCCTATTTTGCTTAGATTTAATGTTGTAATGTGACTTACATGCTCACATTAGGTCTTGAACATTTAAATTATTAAGACTTTATGATATCTTGTAAAGGTTTGTGAAGTGTTGTAACACATTTCTACACTTTTCTAGACTCTTCTTATTATAATTATCTAAATATCATATTTTATTACTTACCAAGTCCTATTTCAAAGTGTTGTAAGGTGTTGTAACAAAACTTCACACTTTTCTAGGCTTGTCATCAATATTTACACCTTCCTTATGCTTTAATGGCCCCTTTATGCACTTATAGGCTGTATTTAAGTGTCTTCTTAAAGAAGAACTCGAGAAACATTATTTAAATTATCACAATTCCCGACAACCACTCAAAAGCCTTGAGTGGGACTAATTCACCATTAGGGGTGAATTAGTCCCTCTTGGCACAAAATTCAAGATAATTTCAAATTACTTTCAAGTTTTTATTCATTAAAACCTAAGGTCAGCCTATGATGAGGTATTTTTCAGAATTAGGGCATAATTGTGTATAAATACATAATTTTCCCTCTCATTTCACCCCATTCATTCAGCTAACTCATTCATTATTCATCTATCATTCATTTTTATTCTCAAGCAAGCTAGGGCATCAAGAGAGCATTCAAGATCAGTTTTAGACATTCAAAGGCTAAATACTCATCTATTATTGTAGAAAATAAAGATCAATCATCAAGGAAAGGTTTTTATTCCATTATTGCATGTTTCATTACATTTTTTCATCATTGTGGTTTAATTACCTAAAAGGGGTTTGACCAAGGAAAACCCCCATGCCCTAACATTCAACATTTTTCTCTTCCTCTTTGCGTGATTACAAATTTAGGTACCTTAAAGGCTTGGAAAACATCGAAGAATAGGTTGCAAATTTACTAAGATCATCTCCTTGTCAACTAGGTTAAATCATCCACAAGAAGTCATCCAAAGTATCATAAATCAGAATTTCAGATTCATGTATTTGAGGAGTAGAAAAAGTAGATAGAAAGCTACAGATTCCAACTTTGAGTTTTTAGAAATTCAAAGGTGGACTGGGCACCCAGTACCCTAAAACCTGTTCCAACAGACTTTGTCAGAAACAAGACTAATTCACCCAAAATGGAAAATTAGTCCTAGTGGGATTTTTCAGTGTCCTTTGCAACATTCCATACCTCCATCCAACCAATTTCTAACTTTCAGGTGCACACTTCCATTTTTACAAGTTTATGTTTTGTTTCACAATCATTTTTAGGTCATTTTTGCATATCATGATGTGTTTTCAAACAAGTTACATTTCTTAGGTTTTGCATTCATAACTCATTTAGTTTTTCATTGTATTACATTTAGAGCATTATATTGGTATACTTCATTCATATTTCATCTACTCTTGCATTAGCTTTGAATGTGACAATTGCCCATTTTGGCCCCTCTTTCTCCTTTGAGGTGAAAAACCCTAGAAGTGTTAGAAAGGATTAGGGTGCCAAAATCATGTTGTTACAATAAGAAAAGAAGGAAGATAAGTGAAAGAGTAGATGTGAATTTGATGCTATTCTTGAGGTGTGTGAGTTAATTTTGTGGTTGTTCAATGTGAAGCTTAACATCGAGTTTTTGGATGCAATGAATAGAAGGAAAACTTTATCATTCATGCAAGTTGATCAATGATTGTGGTGGAATCTTCATTGCATTGGCATTGTTGTCTCTCTATAAAAATTATTCTTTTTCTTCTTTGTATCTATGTGGCAATAAGCCCTCAGAGTTGTAGCCCTATGGACAGTGAGTCTGGATAGTGAGCCTTTTTGTAATCAGTTTTGATATTCTCTATAGTGTGAGTTAATCCTCACCGTGGTTTTTCCCTCATTGGGTTTTCCATGTAGATATGGTGTTATTGTGTTTGAGCACTTGCATTTGGTGGTTAATCACCTAATCATTTTATGTGTTAGTTTTGATAATTGAATTTAAGGTTATAATCTATGACAACTGATTCATCCCCCCTCTCAGTTGTCCTATCCAACAAGTATCTCTTTAAGTTCTCAAGAAAGCAGTCATGAAGATATCTTAGACAATGTCATGAATGAGGAAACTAATGATGATTTTGATGAATATTTATGCACAAACATAATAGAGGAGTTTTGTTCAAAGCTATATGTCATGCTTTCAAGTGATTACAATCAGAAGGATGATGTTGAAACAATAGATAATCAACAAGAGGCCAACATTAAGAGTTTACATTTCATCCTTTCAAGAGGATGCCCCATCAGATATTTGTCTAGAAAGGATACCAATAAGATGCAATAGGTGGGTATGTGTAGGATCATCATGGAAAAAATAGGCCCTTAAGTGGCAAAACATTTAGAAAAATCAGAGTTAGGAAACTTGATGTAAAAATTTGAATAAGCTATCTATATTATTTCAAAAATATGTATGAATAGAATCTATAGAAAATTGAATGTAGTTTCTAAACTACGAGGTTTGTTTAAAAAAATAAAAAATCCATTTGGTGAAAATTTGAAATTTCAATGCAGTAGTACTTAAATTTCACAGAAAAAATAAGAAGTAGGTGTCTTTCTGACCACCCTAACCATAATAAAAAGATAATATTTTTTTATAAGATTTTAGGTATAAGTAGAGGACTCATGTCCCGATGTGGTGCATATTTTTTTGTAATTTTTTTCCAACTAAATAATTAATTGTGAATTTTTTATTACAAATTTTAAAAATATAAAAACTCATATGTTTGACCACCTTAACTTGGTCAAAACTTCATGAAATTCAATTTTTCCTTTTTTAATCCTATAGTATGCGAAGCATAGAATGTAATGCATATTTTGGATTTAGAAAATGTGATACCATTTGAAAGCTATAGATGTTTTTCAATTAGCCTATCAATCAAGACTTTAGTCATAATTTGAATAGAAAATGAATAATAATTACTTATTAAATTCAAAATAAAGCACAATTTATATTGGTGGAAATCTGAAAATCTCCTTTAAAAACCCTTTTCGTTTCATCAATTTTGGGTAAAAAAAAGTCATCAACATATTGCCACTTTTTGGCCCATCATGATCCTGCACATACCCAGGTTACCAGTGCAGCTAAGAATACCATTGCAACTAAAGAAAAATAGACCCAAATCACCCATTCATGTCAAATCAGTAGTATGTTTGGTCAAATTCAAAGGGTGAGTGAGTTTGGTTATGTTCTTTAGGAAGCAATGGAGCATTTTGTGGGGTTTTTTCTTGTTTCTCATCTCTTATCAGTATTTCATGAACATATAATGCATCCTTTGTTGATTCGAAAAGGGAGTTATTTTACAAAGCCAGTTAATGGGGTTTTTTTAGCATCATCCTTTATTGGTTAGAGTAGATTAAAGTAGGTGTTTCTTTAAAATAAGGTATTTTTGCACCAATGTTCTAGTTTAGTTTTCCATTCCCTAAGTGTTGTTGGATAGGTCTACTATCTTCTCAAAAAAATTGTTCATTATACAGTAGGGTTACAAGTTTTTCCTAGAGTTGATTTGTAACTAATTTGACTCTTTTGCCCAATAGATATAATAGGCTACCGGTCCTTCTTGTTTAGAAAGAAAACACCCCTGAGATGTCACCAAAAATTTAATCCAAATCAGGTTTGATCCTAATTTTTATTTTAAAAAATCCTGATCATTATCTTAGGGTGTTAGAAGGTCTTCCTTTTTGTAATATTTTCAGTGATTCCCAAGTTTAGATCATTTTTGATAAACCTTTAAGTTTTAATAGGGGACATTTTTGCATTAAGGTTTATTACATTTGATCCATTTTATATTTTAATGAGTTTTAGACCTTAGGTTTTGCATTGTAAAGGTCAATAGGGGGTTTTATTTTGGGCATATATTATTACAAATGGAATTTTAATCCTTTAGTGGCCTTTTTCCTCATGATCCATGGGTTATTTGGCAGAATGATAAACTTTAACTTTGATTTTTTGAAGTTAGAAGGGAAACTCACATGGTTTTATTTTCCTAAAACAAATTTCACTTGTTTTTTTGGGAAAAAATATGGGAACTACATGAGTTCTGGAAGGAAAGATTCATATTTTGAGAAGGAAACCCTTTGTTGCTACTTCTAACATCCCTAAGTGGACACCATTATTGATGTTTTCTATATTACAAAGGAAGGTTTCAATGTTTCTTGCATTTTTCTTGAATATCAATTAGCTATGATTAAGGATCAGTTTCTTGACTGCATTCTCAAGTATTTTACCTTTATTTACAAGGCTGGTTGCATTCACTCCCCTTTTTCTATGTGCTTCCTTCTTCATGGAGTTGTTTTGACTGCATTTCAATGATTGCAATTGCAAAATGGAGTGTTCTTTTCTTCATTCTTGCATATGAAGGTGTTTCCATTTGTTTGAGGGCTTCTTGTTTTTCCATGTGCTAGGGTTTGATAAGCATGTTGCATTGATGTGTTTATTCATGATTGAAGATACCTTTAAAACTTTTGTTGAATAAGGAGATGTAGCAATAGGTATTAAGAGAGTTTTCATGCTCAAAACCCTTGCAAATGTAACCTTTGGATGGTGTTTTTTAAGTCATTAAATTATGAAACGTAGGGTTTTAAGAATCTAGCAAAGATATAATGGTTTTGTATCAAGGATAGTAGCTTTGAACCATCATTATTGAAGCCATTGTTTAGGGATCATCAAGAGGTGGCAGTTACTAAGGAATGGATGTTAATGTGAATGTGCAACAAAATGAAGACATGCTCCATTTACTAATGCATGTCAATGATTTCTAGGTTATTGTTAATTTCAAAGAGTTCCAATCAAATGAGAACCAAATGGTTCTAAGCATCAATTGTGTGGATTTGACTGATAATGTCAATGTTATAGTGACTATAAACATTGATGAGGTCCAAGTGGTTATAACAATCCAAACTTTGAATGATTCATCACTACAATAAAGGAAAGAATACAATCATTTGATAATGATAGCCAAAAGATCAAAAGGAAAATCTTTATATCAAGCTTGGGTAATGAAGGGCGGTGTGCTTCAAACCCTTAGGGTTTTAGAGGAAGTAGCCCCTACAATGTTAGTGATGTGCAACAGTTGGTAGATGTATTTGGGTAAGGGTGATAATGTTAAAGTCATTCACAATATACCTTAGCTAAAAGGGGTAGTGACATCTCATTGTGCATAGATACCAAGGAACATGGTATTTAGTGTTGGAATTTACAATCATGGTTTCAAGGTAGTAACCTATGAAATAGAGACAAGCTTCAAGGATTAATCTAAAACAAGTATAATGCATGGCTTTTTCTTAGAGAGAGCAATGGGTGGTATCAAGTGCACCATTCAATCGGTAGTGACAAACATCTCATTATGAGCCTTGAAGGACAGTCTCATTGACCTTTCAATCTTTACCATAGAAATTTCATGGTTAGCCTCTATGTAACCATCCCAAGGTCATGATATTTAATGTTGGAGATGAATACTTTAAAACCTAAGTCTATATTTTATGTATGGGCAGTAAACCTTGATCAAGATTTCACTATTAGTGCTTGATGATAGCATCTTGATGCTCATGTGACAAGGAAGAGATAGTACCAAGGTTCAATGGAAAGCTTCTTCTTGCAAACATAGTCTCAATTCTAGCCATGCTTAGTGTAGACCTACAGTGAGAAGGAAAACTAAATGATAGTGAAAGCATGTATATTGATCAAAGGATAGTGGGTTAACACTAGGAAGTGCTTGGTCAAGAAGTAAAGAATGAGAATCCTCAAAAGATGGATTGAGTAGTAGCAACCTCAAAAGGATTCAACTATACATTGCATTAAATGCAGAAGACTCAAAAGACAGTCACTTTAAACAAGCCTTTGAGATTGGTGAATTTGAGATTCGAGAATAGTCAGTTGATAAGGAGGGAGGCACTAGCCTTGTTAGGACTACACTATCAAGGGAATGATATGGAATTCCACTGTCAAAAGGGACCTACGAGAAATCAATCAAACATAATGAGCAATTTGAAGACATAATCTCATTGTAGTCAAAGGATAACACTGAGAATAGGAATGTTGATGATGCAACTGTAACTGAGACAATATCTTATAAATGTGAACCTAAAGAGATAGGATAGTTTCAATCCCTATTCAAAACCTTGTAACAAGACAATCATAGAGGTTGTTAGTAATAATGACCAGTGGCAATCTACAGTTCTATTAGCAAAGATGTCAAGTGCATGAGAAGTCACACGATAGTTTGCTAGTCATATAGGGACAATGAATGACCACAATGAAAGGCTGAATGATAGTGAGTAATCACAAGGAGGTGACTGTGCACATTGAGATTGCACTTGGTAGATGCTTGTATATGCTTGATTGTGAAGTTTGGCAGTCATAGGGGTGAAACACTCAAGGAAAGAAAAAGGATACCTCTTCACACCAATTGTTTTATCCTCAAAATGCTTTGTTTAGGACTACATTTTTTTATTGTTTTAAGAAATTTGAGCTCTTTAATGGTCAAAGTGTTATCATTGTTCATTATGAACATAACCAAGAAGAATATCTAGTTTCAAACCATGCATAAATTGACCATAGGTTGTTTTGAATTTTTTCATTTTTATACATTCACATCAATGATCAGATGCAAGTTACAAATTTTGTGATCAGTAAAGAGGTCATTCGGGGGTATGATTTCCTGATTTGAAGGAAATTTTTAGAGATTAGATGGCAAGGAGTGATTTTCATGCTAGAGCTAATCTTTCCAAGATTGAAACACTAAGACAGTTGTCTAATTTTGAGGGATTTTGGTAGTAATTTGTGACAGGGGCAGAAATTAGATTGCAACAAGGAAAGTTTTAGTCATCCACCTTGATTTCTAAGAAAGTTTCCAATCACTAGTCCTCATTTCAAGGAGATTTTAGTCATCAGCTAGCCATGATTTTATGAAGTCTGCAAAATTTAGGTTCAACAATCAACTTCAATCATGTTGAATGATTGATTATCAGCTCTAAATCAATTGAGGGTGAATTTAGGAGTTGAATTTCTCTATAAAGGAATCTCTAGACCTTTCTCTTTTTAGTTCCTGATTTCTTTTCATTCTTACAACATAAAAGATTGACCTTGTAACTCATTTCTAAGATTCATTGTAAATAATCCTTTTGATTCAAGAAATAATGACAAAAGTTCCTTCTCATTTTACCTTTGTCTCATGTTGTAAATGAACTGGTAGATGAACTTTTTATTTGAGTTTTCCATACTTAATTTTGTCCCTTTTCAAGTAATTTTTTGGCTAAGGATACATGTTTAAGTGCAAGTTATATGTTGTGGGGTCATTTCAACATATTGAAGTTGTGAAACCTATCTTTCCTTCATGCAATAGGTTTAAACCAACACCTTCATGTATGAAACATTTATGCACTTCATGTTTTGATTTGAGTTGTGAAAAATTCATAATCTTGTTGATCATATTATGATATGGTTAAAGCATTTAAATATAGATATTTTGGTGCATCAGCTTCTAGGATTTAATTTTCAATTTTAAGCAAATCCTTCTATCCCTTTTCCTTGTCAAGTTGGTATTTTTAGGAGGTTCACCAAGGGAACCAACCCTCTCTGGAGATTTGTCCCCACTATAAGAAACCAATAGCTTGAGGATGTTTCCATGTTTCATAGGATGGTTGAGTGCATAATCAACTAGGGTCTAATCCTAACTGACAACAGTAAGATAGAAAATTTTGAAAATACTGATTTTGATACAATTTTGAAACAAAACAAAAAAAAAATCACTTTTTGAGCTATATGAAATATTCCTAAATGAATGCAATAATAATTCCAAATCAAATATTTACAAACAAACATAGATTAGACATAGACATAGAGACCTAGGTAATATTTTATTTATCCAAGTTTAGCATGATAGAGGCACCCAAGCACATCTATGTCCTTGATAAGTTTTTTGAAAACTAAAAATTTGAATGTTTGTTAGACTATCTAAGGGTTCTATTTCTATTTGCAAATAGGTCTACAAGTGAGTATGTTTCCATAATTTTTGCAATTTAAGACAATGTGATTTGTTTAAATGTGATTGTGTAACAATGTTTGGACAACACATCATAATTGTGAATACAATTTTGAATGTAGATCTAACCTAGATGATTGAAATAAACCTTGATGCAACCTATGATGTAATATGATATGCAATTTTTTTGAATTTTTTAATCTTTTATGATGCAAAAATGAAACCATAAATGAATAATGCAAAACAATGTAATGCAAAAGTTAAATCTAGGATGAAATTTCAAAAGGTATATAATGTTAATAGGCTAGTTTTATTAAAATAAAACATATAAAAAGGGGAACCATAGGTTTAATGTATAAAATGTAGGGTTAATTTGTGTGTGTGGCCTTTTTCTAGGGTTTCATTAAGATGGAGATTAGCAAGGTGATTAGATTGAATTTCAACCATGAAGGTGAGCCAATCAGACCTAGATCTGCATCTTTTTGAGTCTTGGAATGGATTGTAATTGATTTTCCTTGATTAACCTAATTATACTATGTTCCCTAATATGAAAAATGTAAGATCTCAATGATTGATAGACGGTAACAAAGATTTGTAGGTAGACTTGGGAAGGGTAGGGTGCTATGTACATGTCTTAAAACTTTGGTGTTGATTTGAATATGAGGATAGAGTAACTCAAAGGCATCTATGTCCTTGTAGGAGTACTTTTGTTATGTTTTTGTAGTCTTCTAATGTCAGATATAAGACTCTCATTTAGGCTTGCAAACTTGTTGGATCACTATCAGATAATTCTATAGGTGAGTTTATGTGAGTTGACAAGGTGTAGGGCTTTGATTTTAATAATAAATAAATGATATACAAACTTCCTTCCATCCTCTCCAAACCTAAAACCTACACATTCAAAGAGAAGAAATGTTGTGCCATTTAGGGGCTTGTCGTAGGTAAACCCTATGTTAGTGTTTCCACTTCTACAATGGCAATGTCAGTGTTAAAATGATAAATGATAGGAAAGAATGATGAATCAACAAAGTGTTTCAACTCACCACCCTTCAGTGGCTTCCTTGAAGGAGTGAATTCATGCACATCAGAATTCACTCCAAGGTCTTAGATCTTGTTTTCCTGATTACTTAAATTTCTTGGAGATCTACAACAAGGGTTAGCCCTCACACATAATGATAACTTTAAAAAACATACATGAACTCACATAAGATTAGACATGATGCTATCTTGAATTGTTGTAATAAATTACTAAAATTCTACCCTTGACTTGCTCTTGAAAATAATTATTTCTCTTAATGTTCACCTTTTGCTTGTTAGATTTCAAATGATGTAATAACTAGGTATTTATATGCAATTATGCTAATTTCTTGAAAATTAGATCCCAATAGCCAATTCATTGGAAACCTAATTTTAAATGTTAAAATTTTGACACCAACATATTCAAATTTAGTGCCTGAAAAAATAGGGGGACAGATCCACCCATTGGCATCCCAGTCCTAGCCCTATTTTCTAGGGATTTAGGTGTTGGGGGAAAAATATTAAATAAATGTATTTGTTCTATGCTTGCAATTTATCAATAAAAAATAAAAATAGGCATTGGAATGCATAATTTAGGAAATTAGGGGGGCCAATTAGGTTCAATAATTTAGGGGGAGTAAAACATGTGAAATTGTTAAGGGTGAAAATTTTCAACACTACAGATAAATATTTTTCTTTATCAATGGTTATGAATAGGGTGAAAGCATGAAATCTATTGCATAGTGAAATATTGACACACCTACATATATATGCATATTCAACTCATTAACAAGGTTCATATCTTATTTAATTTTAATATAATCAAATATTTTGTTATTTAATTGGGGCGGGGGGCCTAGCTCGATTGGCTAAAGAATCCTATTGCAGGAAAGAGGTCACGAGGTCTATTCTCCCCCCCAAACCCATGGTATCAGAGGGCATGTTGTGCCAGCACCACTGGTCACATGAAATTTTTTTACCAGATGCAGGGTAATTTATAGCGGGATGGATACCTGACCAATTCCTGTAGTCTAAAAAAAAACATAAAGCATAAAAGTGTGAAATTATCTATATTTCAAATGAAATTTTATAAAATACAAATAATAAAATTAAATCAACTAAATATAAATAGAAAAATAGAAGTTCAATATAAAAACAATCAAATAAAGTGAGGTTAGCATCCTTATATAAAACAAACAATAGAAATTACAAATCATTTCTTTGTTTTAAGCTTGTAAGAAATTGAACAATTATAATACTTCTAGAATGTTTTTTCAACCTACCTTTAAAATTCATTATGCTTCACTCTTACATTTAACTAAACATTTGATATTTTTTATGAGCTAAAACAAAATTTATTTAATATTTAAATCAAACTATATTACAAATATGGGTATGTGCAGGATCATCATGGAAAAAATAGGCCTTTAAGTGGCAAAAAAATCAGAAAAAACAGAGTTAGGCAGCTTGACGTAAAAATTTGAATAAGTTATCTATATTATTTCAAAAATATGTAAGAATAGAATCTGTAGAAAATTGAATGTAGTTTCTAAACTACTAGGTTTTTAAAAAAAAAGGAAATCTATTTGGTGAAAATTTTAAATTTCAATGCAGTAGTATTTAAATTTCACAGAAAAAATAAGAAGTAGGTGTCTGTCTAACCACCCTAACCACAATAAAATGATAATATTTTTTATAATATTTTATATATAAGTAGAGAACTCATGTCCCGATGTGATGCATATTTTTTTGTAATTTTTTTCCAAGTAAATAATTAATTATGAAATTTTTATTACAACTTTTAAAAAATATAAAAAAATTGTATGTCTGACCACCTTAACTTGGTCAAAACTTCATGAAATTCATTTTTTATTTTTTTAATCCTATAGTATGCGAAGCATAGAATGTGACACATGTTTTGGATTCAAAAAATGTGATACCGTTTGAAAGATATAGATGTTTTTCAATCAGTCTATCAATCAGGACTTTAGTCATAATTTGAATAGAAAATGAATAATAATTACTTATTAAATTCAAAGTATAGAATAATTTATATTGGTGGAAAGTTGAGAATCTCCTTTAAAAACCCTTTTCGTTTCATCAATTTGGGGTAAAAAAAAGTCACCAGCCACATACCCATCATATTTCCACTTTTTGGCCCATCATAATCCTGCACATACCCATATATATCCTTATTTGAGAAGTAATTACACTGAAGGTGTTCCTTATGTGAGCTTCACCACGCTCATTTTTTCCATCAATGATGGACAATCATAGATAAGGCTTACAAGATGATCAAAATGATCATGACCATTCCTCTTGCCTTTTTTCTTTGTTGTTATTCACATTTTCCATTCACCATCTTATGTTTCCTAGCTTCCACTATCGACTAGTTTTTTAGGGTTTTTTCTTTCTAATATGTTAAGTTAAATGCTTGTAATGAATGTTGACTCTAGATTTGTAGACTTCAACGTGATTTAGAGTGAATTAGATTGGAGCCTTTTATCTACTTCCTCTGACCGTACCACCATCAATGTATTAAAATATCTTAAGGAGAATGACACAATAACATCTCATGATAGAATTTTTTTCTCCTTTGGAATTTTTTTTTAAGTAATATAAAAAAATGTAGTATTTAGAAGCCTAAAACAAAAAATGATGAAATTTTTATAAATATGATGGATAATTAATTAATTTATACTTGTAATAGAATTTGATTTTTTTAAATGGTTTTATGTCAAAGAGGACAAGTTTAAATTTATAGTTGTAATAGAACTTTAATTTTTTTAAGGGTTTGATGTCAAAGAGGACAAGTCTAAGTTGATGCATTTTTCAATTAAGAGTTGAGGATTGAGGGGTATTCATTATATCAAATTCACCTAAGGCACAATAATCATCAAGGAATATACAATCATCCTTATTTGAACCTTTTTTATTGCACCTCTTGACAGTTTGAACCTTAGTGGATGGTGTAATCAAGGAATATACAGCCACCCTTACCAATTGTACTCAACTAATTGAGCCACAACCATTTAGTGAATTTTAAAATTTATAATTATAGAAATGAAAGTATTTTGTTGATTTTGGTGGTTGATAAATAATTTTTCATTGTTTTTATCATTATTTTTTAATTGTAACCCAAAACTACAACTCCTTAGATGTGTTGGGAGTAAAATGATGAAATTTGAATTGGGTTACTCTCAAATTTTGGTGGATTGATCTTGTAGGTACTTAAATCTATCCATGTCATAACCATCACCTAATTCATCCTACATATATCCCCTTGTAATGTTAGTTAAATAAAGCCAATTATTCAATTAACCTTTCTAATAATCTTCACATCATTAATTAAAAAAATTAATCATTTGTTTTTAATTAATGGTTTCAACACTTTCCTCTATATTCCAACCTTAGTTGAATAAATTTAACATTTATTTAATTAAGTTTTTCTTTCATATCCCAATATTCCAAACATTAATTTCCAAATCCCCCCTTCAAACCATTGATTTGAAAAAATCAATTAGTTAACTAATCATTCACTTGCACAACCATAACCATGATTAAGTCAAGTCAAACTTGCATGTACACAGCCCCATGCTTACATGCATTATCACATACTTCAAAATTATCCATTAAGTTCTCTCATCAAATATTTCCCATCCATTCAATTTAGAAACACCTAGTCTTTCACAAACCTCCAAAAAGGGGAATTTTAAACTTTTAAAAAAGATTTTTTTATTGTCACCCTCCATTTTTAAGATCTCCACCATCTAAACCCCTTGTATCATAAACCTCCTCATGTGCACCAATCACAAAGTGTCATTTGGAGGATTCTTAGGGATCAGATCCTCTTAATCAAACTCCTCCATTGATTTTCTAAGTTAGTCCTAGCCTTTGATCATCTATCCATGAATTATATAAATAACTCATCATATGAGCTATTCCAAGAGAAACCTTGGAATGAAATGTTATAATTTTAGTTTGAGCACCAACATCATATATTTCATCATAAATCCATCTTGAGTACAAATTCCTAATTCTAATAATCCAACAAATTGAATCAAATCCAATCCCAAACTTATATCTTTATTTAAGAATAATTGGCTATCTTAAGCATAGAAAATGAATTCATCTATACCAAATTGAAAGACTTCACTAAGGTATCAATCCTTGATTACTAACCAAAATAAAATCTATAGCCCACTAAATTGACTAACATCAATCTTAAATATAAAATTCATCCAACATTTGAGTTTTCACAAATCAACTCAAGATTATTTCTATAGAACAAATCTTAAGGTCTAAGATTTTGAAATCAAAATATAATCATCCAAAATCTACCCAATCATAATCATTAATCAATTTTATTTTTATGATTCCTCTCATCAAAACCAATCTAAAAAACCATTTGATGGAGATAATGTTAGTGTCATTGATTGAGAATGATGAAGGAGCATCTTGACGAACAAGCTATCTGCATCAGCCAAAAACATTTTCAAGTTTGATTTTTAGTTTTTTTTTGTTTTGGTGGTCATTGGAATCCCTTGGCATCACATAACTTCAAAGTTAGAAAATAATTGCAAGAATCAAACATTCACCAATTCATAATTTTGACACTTCGTAAGTAGTTTTGTGAAATTTATTCCCAAAAATATGTAAGAGCTAGAGTAGAATCCTTTTGCAGGGGAGTTCTTGGAGGTACCATGTCAAATGTGAAAAAAATAATCAAAGGTATATCTTTTTCCGTTTGGGAGAAATTAATGTTGGATTTTTTTTATTTTTAATATCAAAATTATGTTGCCAATTTGTGAAAAGTTTAAATTTTCAAAATTTATGAGGGCTAGAGAAAAATACTTTTGGAGATAACTTGAGGTGATCATAACACACATTTGAGAAATTTTTGGGTGAAATAGAGCACTTTGCATTTTTCTCCTACCAACACTCAATTCTATTGATTTACATAATTAGTCTTCTTTGAATTGATTTTAAGAAGGCAATGGTTGTTGATTTATTAGCAAAAATAAATAAGAAATAAAATATTTAAATTTCACTAATAAACTGAGGGAGTTGAAGATGCAATGTTGCAAGATAGAATTAATTTAAAATTATAGATTTATTATTGTACAAGTCCAAGAAATTATAGACTTGGAAAGTGAAGGGGCAGTAGGAAAAAGGAGAGATAGAGGCTATTGTGTATGAAGTTTTGAGTTTTAAATTAAAAATTAAGGTGCAATAGTTAAAAAAAGGAGAGGTGTGCAACATGTGGATGATATGAATTTAGAATTGTAGCTACAATTCAGAAGAGGCCATGGCATTTTGAAGACATAAAGTTTCTAGGTTGAACAAAAATGTGTGTAGAAATAAGAGGTAACATGGGGCAGCATGGTGAGTGTGTATTATGAAGGATAAGAGAGCATATTGGAATGGCATGAGAGGCCATTGAATGCCAAGAGAGCATTTTTGTATTGCATATGTATTTGAAATTGAGTTGAATTAATAAAGTCTTAGTTTGCTGCAATCTTTATTTATTTGAATGTTGAATTCGGTTTACCTATGAAAATTGTTTTATGTTTGAGTTGGTTGGTAGAGGGGAGTACCCGCTTACATCAATTGGTATCAGAGCAGGTAGTCTTGAGAGTGGAGAGGATCCACTAGGACCTGTGGGTGTGTGTGAATAGATCACTGATGGGGAGGCAGTTCGCACTTAGAGGAAAGTATGTGAAGTGGTAGAGAAGAAGCTCATGAGAGATATTACAAGTGTGTGAGGAATCCTAGGGAGTGAGAGGGAGAGTTTGAATCCATGAAGAATATGAGTTGTGGAAAAAAAATTGCAGCAAACAAAGATGAGTTGGGTCATGAAGAGGCCCGTGCAGATACTATTTTGGGAGCAGTATTGGGATAAAGTGGAGGTTGAGATGATTGAAAATATGATACATATAGTTTGTGAAGAAGTAGGAGAGATTGAGGAAAGGCTCGAGAAGTTGGAAAAGAGTGTTGGGAAAAGTGAGAGAAAAGTGGTTTAAGAAGAGTGAGGATTGTAGCCTAAGATGGAAAGAGGAAGATGTATCCCCTATTGAAGAAGTTGTAGTAGAGACATGCATAAGGAAGGAATGACAAGAGAAGAAGAAAGGAATAAAGTGAGCATCAAAGAGGTCATAGTGAAGGGTGAAAGGTGAAGCAGATTTATTTGCACAATTGTTGGAAATTGAGAAAGAGTGGATGTTGAATATTAATGTTGTAGCGAAGTGTGAATAACTTAAAGTTGTAGTTGATGATTATACGAGATATGTCATAGTAAAGAGTGATGTTATAGCTAAGAAAAAGGATAAGGTAAATAGTTTAATGATGCAAAAATTACTTCCTAACATGGCCTTGATTTAGTGTTATAACATGTCTAACATATTCACATTAGGTCTTGAGCCCTTGTGAACTAAATGAGCTTATTGGTACCTTATTCAGAGTTTTGTAAAGTGTTGTAACACACTTTCACACATTTTTAGGGTTTTATTAAATAATTGGGCTTCCCTATGCTTTAATTGGCCTTATTTTGCATCCACAAGCCTCATTTTATGCATCTTTTTGAGGATGATCTTGACACAGATCAACATCCAATCATAATTTAGGTGTTTTTAGGTTGTTTGGCCCATATTTGGTAGTCTGGGACTCATACACCACCTTGGGAATATGGGTCCCACCTAGGGTTTTATGTTCCAATCTTGGTTTGACACCTTTCTAAGCATTTTTGAAATTGGTCCCATAAATTATGCCTAATGGGACTCATACGCCATCTTGGGAATATGAGTCTTGTGTGGCCCAAAATTAAAATTATTTCAAATTCTTGGTGGGATTTTATCCTCCTAAATATGATGTCAGCTTGTAGTGTTGCAATTTTGGGATTTTTTGCATAATTAAGTGCAAATACAAGTTTATTTCACTCATTTCCACCCCAAGCATTCAAGTATTCATGCATATAGAAAAATTGAGTTCACAAGAGCATTCAAGTTTTTACAAGAGTATTCAATAGAATTCAAGGGAAGATTATCAAGCATTTTAGAGCATTATTCAAGCATCAAGCATCATGTCAAAGTCTTCATGCATCATGTTTGTTTTTGAGTTAACAATTGTGATGTAGGGTTTTATGATTCAATCTAGCATTTCATTCAAGATCTATCACATTCAAGCAAGAGTCAAGATATACATCTATTGGAGCCACTTCATACATGTTTGTAGCCTCTTATTGCTAGGTTTTGGTGAGTTGCAACATCATATTTTATTCATTCATCATTCTCCATTCTTATTTCATTTCATTTCAAGTTTTGATTACCGAAACGAAGTTTGAACAAGGAAAACCCATTTCCACTAACAAAACAACATTTTTCCCTCTCTTTGGTGTGTGATTTTTAGGTTTAGGTTTAAGAAACATTAAAGAGCAAGTTTGGAAAAAAATTTCAAAGTGTTTAAAGTTGTCAAAGTTGTCACCTTGCATTGGAGATACTTGGAATACTTCTATAAGTTGCAAAT
Source organism: Sequoia sempervirens (assembly GCA_007258455.2). Lineage (NCBI taxonomy): Eukaryota > Viridiplantae > Streptophyta > Pinopsida > Cupressales > Cupressaceae > Sequoia > Sequoia sempervirens. The sequence goes on from VDFB02353493.1 coordinate 130,355,013, forward strand.
TAGGGTTTCAAATCCAAAAATTAATTAGAAAGCACAAAGTAGACATTGAAGACCAGATTCAGAATTTGAAGCTTCAGAAAACCCGAACTAGACTAATACACCAATCCTAGCGTATAAGTCCCAGTTTAGGTCAATTTCTAGATTTCTACAGTTTTAGACACCAATTTTCTAGATTCTTGTTTCTACATAGAAACCTAGATCTGGGACTAAATCGCACAGTCTAGTGCATGAGTTCTAGTTAGTATTAAATTCAAAATTTCTAGCATTTTAGAGCTCCATTCAACCTCCTTCAGTTTTCTAGGTGCACACATTTTATCTTGCAACTTTTTATTTTGTTTTACATGCATTTTAGGTCATTTAGTGAAAGATTGCATTGAATTACCTTTAGTCATTACATTTTGCATTCCATTTGTCTTTCCAAGCCCTATCTTGGTGGTGAACCCCTCATTAGTTTGCATTCAGACCTTAGGGCAGCCCTATTACAAGATCTCTTTCTCCTTTGCATTGATATCTCTAGGGTTTCCCTTAAATGAGATAATTGGAAAGTGGGTTTTTCTCTATGTCCTAAACCATATGAAAGCATATACCCCCATTTTCCATTATTTCATTCTAGTAAACCTACATTTAGAACATCATAATTCTGATTTGGAGTGCATTATCATCCTAGATCTTGCTCGCATTAGGATTTGCATTAGTTAATTGGAATTCTAGGGTTTCTAAATCTTGCATTAGTGAAGTGCATATAGGTTGCGTTTTTGCATCTCAAATCATTGAAAAACATATAAAATCTGCATTTTCACTTAGTTTACACATTATACAACATAAAAAGCATAAAAATCACTTGTAATTTTTTGAAAATTTTGACAAAAACCCTCACTGGGACTCATATGCCCCTCTGGGTGATTTTGTCTCAATGTAGATTCTACACTGCACTTTCTAGAATTTAAAACTCTATTTTTGTGCTCCTGTTTGTTGTGGATACCTTTCTGTTTCATTTTATAGAGCTTCTATTATAGTCATTTCATTACAATTATCTTATATTGCATTTGCATTCATCTTGCATTTAGTATCCCTTGCATGAGTATTTGGTGTCCTAATGCTAATACTATTGTGAGACAAAGTTTGAGACTCATGTCATCCTAGGATAGTACAATCACTATGGATCTTGGGGTTTCTAACTCTCTTATTGATAATGTTACTAATCAACCCTCCATGACCCATGATTTATACACTATGCTTCAAATCCCACAAGATGTTATACAAGTTAGATGAAACATTAAAAAACGTACAAGCCTATATCCTTAGTGAATGCATAGACATTAGCTTGGTTCCCATTATACAAAATCTAAGGAAAGTGTTTAAAAATGGAATTGGAAATCAAATTATCTATGGTCTTAGTCACTTCAGTCATAACTATTAGAATAATGAAAGTAATAATAATACACCTACCATGGTCAATAAGAATAATGATGATAACAATGATAATGTTCCACATGATCCTCTAGATAATGGCCCTATGAATGATATGGTAGGAGTGATAGACGTCATTCCTCATAGGGGCCAAACTAAAAAGCATCTTGATATTTCTTTCTCCTCACAATATATACTTAAACATGCATTTGACGGTCCTCTTTACATAGTTGGTCAAATCTATGACAAGCCCACTAATGGGATATTAATAGATCCTGCCTGTGGAGAGAATGTGATCACCGAAGAATTCTTACTTCTACATGAACTCTATCAAGATATATATATATGATAAACTGAAAGCATGGATCAAGATGCATAATGGTTTCACTTTCCCTATGTAGGGATCGATCACTCTTCCTTTCAAATAAGACCAAAAACATTAGATATATCATTCTCCATCATCCCACAATCAAACCAATTTTGTGTGAAGCTAGGCTATCCATGGCTTTTCTCCATGAATTTCATCCCTTCGGTTGTACATAAATGTTTAAAACTTCCCTTTGAAAATGAAATTTTCACTGTCCATCATAGTGGCTTTAACCCTTTGTCTTCCTGTGGAAACTTTTCCTTAGATTTCTTTTGGCTCGAGCCTATAGAACCTATCAAACCATGAGAAGACTTCTTTTTAAAATCTTATCAAAAGTTCAAGGAAAATAAAATAGAAAAACTATCCCTTCAAAACATGCCTCCACCCACCATCAAGCCTACCATCCTTGATGAAACCATGATTGAACCTAAAGAAATTCCAAATACCCAAGACCAACCTAACATGGAACCTTCACCTACTTCCTACAAAAGACCAAGAGAAAACAAAAATATCTCTATCACGCCTCCTAAAATAAAACAAGTATACAAAGTCAAAGAGAAATTGGTTGAACAACCTCATGTGGTTCCTTTTGTTCCTCCCCTTGGGGAAAAAAAGAAACCTACGGTCAATCAACCCGCTCCTACACAAGTGCAACTTGAAAAAAAAACTAAAAGAAATAGAGGTGCTAGAGAGTGTAGGCATAGACATTGTGCCCTTGCTTGCAGGTTACATGATGAAATAAACAAAGAAAATCAAGATCCAAACTTGACTGAAGCAGTGCATGATGAGTCTACCAGACCCTCCTCGAAACTTGAAAAGACCCTATAACACAACCACAATAAGAGTTAAAGCTTTCTTTGGAAATTATCATTCGACCTCCTATTGTGATTAATTTAGATGATGATGAGGAGAT
>VDFB02353493.1:130357802-130373037 GCA_007258455.2 Sequoia sempervirens
AACATAGAAATTGTGGCCAATCATAAATTTTCCAATTGTTGATTATAGGGTTTCAACGCAGCCTTCTTGACTCAAAATCACTCCTGGACAAGAATGACCTCCTTTGTAGTTTGAAACACCTCTCTGCTAATGCAAAAAACATGCAAATCACACTAGGATAGAGACACACTTCCCAATAATATGTCGATTTCAAATTGAAAATGACACCTCAATTGCTCCCAGATATTCGCCAACAACAGGAAAATGAAATAAGCAAAAATAAGGAAAATAAGGCAATTTCAAGAAATTTGAAAATTTTCAAAGGTTGAGAAAATAAATGATCTCAAACACTTTGATGAAAACTCTAAGGAAGGAGAGTAGAATAGTTGGATTTCATACCATGTTGGTTTCAACTACCTCCTAGGAGCACCATCTACAACTAAAAACCTTCACTAAATAGAGAAGAAAATATGATATTTCACCAAAAAAGAGTGAATAAATTGAGATGCTTAAATTACATAATGGTACAACCTTTTAAAGGAAAGAAAAAATCAACAGGTATAAACTTCCCAATATAGGAAACAAAACTACCTGAGAGATTAACCTAAGTTAAACTTAATACAGTAACATAGATTAATTTATTTTCCATGAGAAAGACTTACAAAAACTAAAGCATACATAACTTGCATTGTCTTGTGATTACCATAGAAACCCATTATACAAATCAATGTCATACATTAATTAAATGTATTCAACATCTTGCTAACAATGGCCTTCTCAAAGTATCACCTATTACAAATATTGAACACTGATTGTTGGTAAACAAAATTAATCATAATCATATATTACCAATATTAACACCACCACATAATGATCATGAGGAATGCCATGGCATAGAACTTTACACTAATTTCCAACATTTAGTGCATCTCTTAGATGACAATTAAAATATAGTAATATGGTTGCCTTAGATGCCACAATCATGACAAAGGTTGTACATAATTTACTGTTCATATTTCCTTTGTGTTTCATTATCTCTTCTATGTTTTTGTGCATTGAATAGTGTTGGTGTTTGATGTCTATAGTGATGTTGCCCACCTCCACTAGTACATAAGTGTTTTTATCCCACATTTTTCATTATCCTTCCTTTTTATGTGCTATAAAGTAGTTTGGGGATGATTTGAAGTAGAAGGATTCAAAATCATTAGTCATATTGACCCAAAATATTTGACTTTATCTTTTTATGTGTGAATTATCTCATTAATCCAAGAATCCATGGACTAGTTTCCAATTTCTTGGCTTAATAACATGTCACCACTTACAATGTCAAAAATGTAATTACAATAGTCACTTTACATGTGTGGATACTTAATGTAATATTGTACAAATAAAATATAGTTTAGTGGCCCCAAAGTTCCCATCCACCATAAGGGTACATGCACTTCAATAAAACTATTCACCTTATGATCATTATTTACATGAAGATTGGACATGAAAAAAATATTTTTTAACTTCTTTAATCTACTAATATGGCTCTCCAAAATCCTCTTTATAAACATAATCCCTCACATATATAATTAAATTGTAAAGGGTTCAATTAACAAGGTATAATAGTACCTATCTATCTATCTATCTATCTATATTATTAATAAGAGCATTTCAAGAAGAGTGATGTTGACCTCTATTGTAAGTGTAAAAATTCCAAGAAAGCATCAACTCTCTTAACTTTCAAGTGAAATGGTAGACACACATGACAACTGAGAGGGGGTGAATCATTTGTACATTAAAACATTCAATCCCTCATTAACTTTCAAACCATTATCAATCTTTAAACCCTTATTAAGCATTAGAAGAATATAAACATGTGAAACAACAACACAATAAAAAACATACAAAATAGAACACTAGATTTACATGGAAAACCATAATCAAGGCTCACATATATATAAATAGCAACATTGAATACAACAGGCTCACTGCCAAAAGGGTTCACTGCCCAAAAGAGAAGAATGACTCACTACCAAGGGCTCATTGCCCAAAGGAATCACTGTTCAAAAGAAAGAAGAATAGAAGAATACTATTATAGAGAGATTCACTATCTCACAGCAACATAAAAGATCCACCAATGCAACTCTGCATCATCCACAACCTTTGGGTCACTGCCTCTAGCAACTTCAGGCACACTTAAAATGTAGACACATTCTTCTCATTTCATCCAGTAGCCTTAAGAATTTAAGCTCGCATTTAGATCACCAAACTTGATCACATTCACATATTTTTCACACCACACAACATGTCCAACAATTAACCTTGCTCATGTATCCTCCACAACCCCAAAAACCTTCTTTATGTCAGCCACAATGAATGTATGTACCTCAAACATGCAACCAATAATAGGTCGGCACCAAAAAATTTTGTGGTGGAAAGAAGTGAAGGAAGACCACACAAAGGGTTAACTAGGACCCAAATCTACATCAACATGCTTAACCAAGCTTTCACAAACAATAAACAATCTCTGCACTTAGCTCTAGCATGCCAAGTCAGCAAAACCTGCACTAACACTAACAAGTGACCACATAAACACCTCTCCAAGTTTGAAAAAAACATGTGGACCAAAAAGAAACACTCCACAACATCCAAACAATATCCTAGAATATTCTATCATGCCCATAATTTTTCACTCAAAACAAGAACACAAATTACAATTTTTTATTTTTTTTAAATGACACGTGTAAAACACCCATATATTTTTTTAAAAAACTATATCAATTAATTTAACAATTTCTCAAAGTGTTTAGGGTGTAACAATAACCCATACTCTATTCTCAATACTCACATGGGTTTCATTATTCACCTATGATGGATGAATGCAAATAGGCTTGCCACTAAGATTTGATATTTTTCAAGCATTTAATAAATTACAATATTAATTTTAGTAGTATGGCTAGTACCCATACATGAATCTCCTTAAGTGGTCACTACTAATACCCAACTACACAACACGGAAAAGTTAACCTCCTTATTCCCTATCTTATCCTGGGGATTAGGGTATCCTTGATTACCTTGACAAAGTCATGTTTATATTTTCATTCAATTACCTAAATGCCTGAGCAGGTAGTTTAATTATTTAGTTTACTTATTAATTTTATTTCCCTTTTAGCCCCTCTAGGGAATAGGTCATTGAGGTGATAGACCTCACTCAACCCTTTATTCTTTTTCAAATATACAAATTTGACTTAAGTAAATCATTCCATATCTTTATGCATAGACTTTCTTTTTAATACTAATGACCCAACTTGTAAATTAATATTTACATGAAAAATTATCCCATACATGCACATTTGATTTGTGGCTTCAAATTCATTGCCATTGGTCATGACAATCATTCATTATGTCTATTAAGCATACTCAAATTTCGTATTGACATTGTTGTACAATGATTTTAACACTAAGAGAAATTTATATAAAAAAAGTATATTATTAACCAGTCAACAAACCAAAAGTAATGTGTTGTTTTTTATCATCTTTTAAACATAATAAAGGAGTATTATTATTTAAACTTGCATTATAAATTAACCATGATGTTGTCCCCATTCAATCGCTAATCTAATAGTAATACTCAATCTCAACTTAAGCATCAATAATATTGTTGCTACCTATTTAATCCTTATTCCTTAATTAGTAACATTATTATTTATTTATCAATTTCATAGGTTATTATTAAGGATATATATTATCAACCCATTCGATTACTCACTAATCAATTGTTATCCGAATGATTATAAATAAGGGAATAAAGAGGAAATAAATTAAAATAATTGATAACATTGTTATTAAAACCACCATCTAACTACTAAAAAATATTATTAATTATCATTCCAAATATTTATGTGAATAAAATTAATATTATTCAATCCCATCAATGTTTAAACCTTAATAATAATATTATTGTTTAAACAATATCTATAAATTATTTAAAAAATACTCTAACCCACACCATTGTTGGATTTTACTTAAAGATAATGATTTACTTAAATTCCACCAGTTAAATTAAATTAACATAATGAGAATTTTGGATGTTGTGGATGTGTTGTTGATATGTGGTTTCCATTGATGTCAACACTATTAGTATTTGGTGTATTAGAGGTTGTATATGTCGAGGATATTGAGAAAAATGTAAAACAAAGTGTTCCAAGTTCCTAGTGGAACTGTGCAAGTCATGAAGGATTCTTTTAATTTACGTTGAAGTTTAGCTACTGTGGACTAAAGGTTTTTCTATTGAGTGTATCTAGATCATCTACCAGAAGTTTCAGAGGTCTGTGTATAGATTTGATCATGTTGTGGTCTGACTGTATTTCTATGGTCTTTGTCAGTGTTCCTGAGTGAAGTTTGTGTGATTCTAGAAATATTAGTTGTTGCAGATGTTTCTCTATTGTTTCTTGGTTCTCTTGGATGTTTCTAGATCATGATCTATATTTGTGGTACGTCCACATTGATCGGTGTAACAAGTGGTCAGAAATTTTTTCCCTCACGGTATGTTAGGTTTTTCTTGTTCTTAGCGACATGTTGGTGGTAGTGTGTTGTGGATCTTTGAGGAGGAATCAATTGAAGTCCTTTTGTGTTGGAGTTGTGAATTTGGGTCCCCACTATGTTGTGGCCAAACTTGGTGGATTCACATTGAAAATTTATTTGTAAATTTGGGCTAACATTGAAAATATTTTTTATTTTCCTGGATGACTAAGTTATTGATGAAATATCATGTAGCAGATATAATTGTGATTGTTTCATTAGTGTAGTGTGTGGAAAAGGTGCTTTGTGTGTTGGGTGTGCTCTTATGTGTATATGTGCAAATATCATTCGATTACAGAGAAGAGTGTGAAGAAGATCAAGTGAAGTGTGAAGTAGTTTGTGAAGGAGTTTTTTGTGCTTAATTGGAACTATAATCAGGCTTGTGCTGAAGCTATTTTCTTAGTTCATACCCTTCATATTTTAATCCTATTCTATATTGTTGGGCATTGAGTACTTGTGTAATTGATGACTCTAGGTGAATGATACTTTGAATGCATGTGCATTCCTTTATTGATTTCATTATACTTTTAACGGGGTATAATCTTGTGGACTAACACCCACTATGGTTTCCCTAATAGAGTTTCCGCGTAAAAAATATTGGTGTTCTCCTATCCCTTTGATGTGTTAATTGTTTATAGTTATTTGTATTCATCGGATCTAAGATTAGTTAAGTAAAGTTTGAAAAGATTATTATTATGTGAAAACTGATTCACCCCCCTCTCAGTTGTTTGTCCTTGTTTTACCAACAATTGGTATCAGAGCAAGTTCCTCTAAAGAAGTCTAAAAGCTTGAGGTGATCTGAGATGGAAACATTCAAGAAGGACAGTCCAATATTTGATGGAACTAACTACTCACTATGGAAAGTTAGGATGCAATGTCACCTAAGGTGTATTGGTGAAGCCTACTGTAATATTACAAAATATCCATATGTTATTCCTCATAATGGTCCCTCCACTGCTGATGAGATCAAGGATGTTGAAAACAATATTAGGGCTATTGAAGCTTTTGGTGAGTCTTTCAACAAGCTAGGAGATGGCTAGTGGTAAGGACTACAAAAACTCATGAGATTTGAATGAAGTTGGAAAATTTGTATGAAGGAGATGCATAGGTGAAGATAGCTAAGCTACAAAGTTTAAAAGGAAACTATGAGAATTTTAAGATGGGTGAAGATGAAAATATCACTTCTTTTATGCAAAGAGTAAATGAAATAGTGATGGGTATTACATGTGTTGGTGGTTCTCTAGATGAGGATGAAATTGTAGCTAAGATACTCAGATCCTTGCCTCCATCCTACAAAGTGAAGGCTCATGCTATTGAAGAGCTTAGATCAGTAACAAAGATGTCAAGAGACATGCTAGTTGGTAAGCTTGCTGCTTTTGAATTAAGTGAATTTGGTGAATCTGTTCCAAAGACTAAATCTGCATTCAAGGCTACTATATTTAGAAGTAACAAGCAAAGATATGGTCTAGGAGAATGTTCCAAAAAGATATCCAAGTATGATGAAGAATTGAAACAACAGAATAAAGAGAGGTAGACAAATTGGAAGTAGCGATTGCAAAGAAGAAGGTAGAGGAAAGGTAAGTATGAGAAGAGTGTTACCTATTAATGTTTTTCATCACAGGTAAAATAGGTCATTTTGCATCAAGATGTCCTGAAAGAGTTCCTAGAACTAAGCCTAACAAGTCTAGATTCCAAAAGAAATGTTACTTTGTTGAAGGAGTGACTAATGATGAGTCTGATAAGGATACTAGAAATGAAGATGAATGGGTTTTCATTGCTACCATTGAAAATAGTCATGTGGCTATTGAATCTAATAAAGATGAGAAAGATCTTGCAGCCCAAGTTGAAGAAAGGATGAGTGGGTTATTGACAATGGATGCTCACATCCTCTGTTGGTGATAGAAACAAATTTGTAGAATCTAGAAAGTATGATGGTGGTATTAGCAAGATTTGGAGACAACAATGCTGGTGTGATTTTTGGAAAAGGTTCTATTTGTCTTGGTGGTAAGGATAACACTAATGATGTTCTTAATGTTGAAGGATTGAAGAACAATCTTTTGAGTGTTGGATAAATGGTGGGAAATGGCTATGATCTACAATTCAAATATGGAAGATGCAAGATACGTGGAAATCTGGCAATATGATTGCTACTGGTAAATAGACAAAAAGGTGATTATTTTTCACACGAATCTGTCAATGGGAGTTGTTTAATTTGATCAAGTAGATGAAAGCTAGTTGTGGAATAGGAAGTTGTGTCATGTAAATTTTGATAATATTATCAAGGTAAGTTCCACTCAAGCAGTAAGAGATCTACCTAAGTTAGTGAATCCTACTAAAACAATTTCTAAGAAATGTTAGATGGGTAAATAGACTAGAGTTTCCTTCTAGAGCAAACAATTTCATTCAAATGATTTGCTAGAGCTACTACATATTGACCTCTGTGGTTCCTCCAGAATCAGAAGCATTCATGGAGAAAGGTACTTTATGTTGATTATTGATGATTATTCTAGAATGATATAGGGTTTCCTTCTTAAGAAAAATGTAGTATTGGAAAAGGATTCAAAGTTTCAAGGCTATGGCGAAGAGAATAGAAAAGGTTTGAAAATCAAGTGTCTTAGATCGTAGTGGTGAGTTCACCTCGAGGGGAGTTCAACTCTTTTTTGTGAATAACATGGAATCAAAAAGACATTTATATGCTCCCCAAACCCCTCAACATAATGGAGTTGTAGAAAGAAAGAATAGAACAATTTTGGATGTTGCTAGAACAATGATGATATAAGGAAATGTTCCCTAGAGCTATTGGAGTGAAGTTGTAAGCACTGTTGTGTATACTTTAAATCAGGTAAATGTTAATGGCAATTTTGGTAAGACCCCTTTTGAGCTATGATTTGGTTACAAGCCTACTTTTAAGTATTTCAAGATCTTTGGAAGCAAATGTTATATCAAGATAGATGATGATATAGGCAAGTTTGATGCAAGAAGTGATGACAAAATATTTTTAGGTTACTCTACTAAAATCAAGGCCTATCGATGCTATAACAAAAGACTGAGAAAGATGGTTGAGAGTTCAAATGTCAAAGTTGATGAGGATTCTATCAAATCATCTAGATATTGTGGATATGATTCAAATGAAGACAAAACAAACAAAGGGAAGATGTTCAAACATAGAATCAACTTCAAATTGTGCCATATGTTCATATGTTCGGTTAATTACGGTAAAGAAACCTCAATTCATTCTGGGTAAATCAAGGTAATTAGGGGAAGAGACAGAGTGAAAGTCTTAGAAAGAAGATCAAAAGAATTAGAAGTTCAAGAAAATTCCAAAACTCCAAGGTCTGTAAAGCTAAACCATTCTGAAAGCCAAATTATAGGAGATAAGAATAAAGGAGTGCAAACTAGAAAAAAGATTGCAAAAGAGTAATGCCTGATTTCCAAGATTGAACCTAAAAATGTCACTGAAGCCTACCAAGATGAACACTGGATGGAAGCTATGAAGGAAGAGATGACACAAATTGAAAAGAATGACACGTGGATACTAGTTCCTAGACCCAAGACAAAATAGTGATTGGTACTAAATAGGTGTTTGAACAAGATAAGACAAAGATTGATGGTTCGAGAATAAAAGCAAAATTTGAATAGCAGGGTATTCTCGAGATGGAAGGTGTTGATTTTGAAGAAACTTTTGCCCCTATTGCGAGAATCAAAGTTGTTAGATTATTTCTTGCTTATGTTTCCTATAAGAACTATAAAGTCTATCAGATGGATGTGAAGTCAACATTTCTGAATGGAGAACTAGAAGAAGTATACATTGAACAGTTGGATGGATTTTAGCTAATTGACAAGGAAGATATGGTTTTCCACCTAAAGAAAGCTCTATATGGACTTAAGCAAGCCCCCAGAGCCTAGTATGCTAGATTGGACAAATACCTACTTACGAAGCTTAGTTCACTAAAGGTACTCTTGATAGCAACTTATATTTCAAATAGGATCATGATAAAGAGTTAATTATAAAGTCTTTGTTGATGACATCATTTTTGGAGATGACAATATATGTATGAAGTTTGCTAATGAGATGAAGGATGGATTTGAGATGAGTATGATTGGAGAGATGAAGTTCTTTCTAGGATTGCAAGTGACCCAATTAGACAAGGGAATTTTCATATCTCAGTCCAAATATGTGAGAGAGCTACTGAAGAAATTTGGGATGGAAGAATCAAAGCTTGTTGGTACTCCAATGGTGACCGGATGTAAGCTAACACAAAATGATGATTCTCTTAAGGAGAATCAAACTAGATACAAGTCAATGATTAGTGGATTTCTTTATTTAACCCAAACTAGACCAGATATTATGAATGTTGTATGTATTGTTGCGATTTCAGAAGCTAATCCAAAAGAATCACAGTATGACTATTGTTAAAGAATCTTTAGATATCACGAGAAAGAGTTGACTTTGGACTTTGGTATCCAAAGAGATGATGATCTCCTTTGTGGTAGCATATCTTGATGTGGATTAGGCAGCGGAAAAGTACTAGTGGTGGTGCTTTCTTCCTTGGAAAGAAGTTGGTGTCCTGGTTGAGCAATAAGTAGAATTCCATTTCTCTATCTACTACTAAAGTAGAATATATTGTTGCTGCAAACAATTGTACTCAAGTGATATGGATGAAACAAATGTTGAAAGATATCAGGGTGATACATGAAGAGCCTATTGCCATATACTTTGATAATTCAGTCGCAATAAATATTTCAAAGGTCTAGTCTTGCTCTAAGACTAAACATATATCAATCAAGTTTCACTTATTGAGGGAAAGTGGATGAGAAAAGAAGTTAGATTGGGTATGTTCTACCAAGAGAAGATTATATATCTTTACTAAGTCATTGTCAAGGATAATTTTGAGGTATCTCGGAGGAATGCTATAGTGATACCCCTCTCTTGATAAAACTAAAAGGAATGCATTTACTTACATCAATCTGTGAGCTACATTGCTGTATTCTAATCGGATTGATGTTCCCATGGTTTTACTCAAGGGGTAGTCGGATGTGTAGATATGTGGTTTAAATGTATATGGAAAGGTCATGGTTACCTTTGCCATTGATGTCAAAGGGGGAGAAGTGCAATGTGAAAAATCCTTTTAAGGGTTGAAGAGAAATTGAGGAGAAGAGTTAGAACCAAAGGGAAAGCAAGTGTGTTGGGTTGATGGTATTTTTCACATCATGTGTTGCCATCAATGCCAAAGGGGGAGATTGTTATATGTTGTGGATGTGTTTTTGATATGTGGTTGTCATTGATGTCAACACTATTAGCATTTGGTGTATTATGGGTTGTATATGTCGAGGATATTGAGAAAATTGTAAAAGAAAGTGATCCAGGTTCCCAGTGGAACTATGAAAGTCATGAAGGACTCTTGTTCTTTACGTTGAAGTTCAACTATTGTGGACTAAATGGTTTTCTGGTGAGTTTATCTAGATCATCTACCAGAAGTTTTAGAGGTCTGTGTATAGATTTGATCATGTTGTGGTCTGACAGTATTTTTGTGGTCTTTGTCAGTGTTCCTAAGTGAATTTTGTGTGATTCTAGAAATCTCAGTTGCTCGGATGTTTCTTTGTTGTTTCTTGGTGCTCTTGGATGTCTCTAGATCATGCTCTATCTTTTTGAATGCGTCTACATTGATCGGTGTGCTTTCGTGGTTGGAATTTTTCCTGCGTATGTTCGGTTTTTCTTGTTCTTGGCTGACATGTTGGTGGTAGCGTGTTGTGGATCTTTGAGGAGGAATTAATTGAAGTCCTTTTGTATTGGAGTTGTGAATTTGGGTCCCCACTATATTGTGGCCGACCATGGCGGATTCACATTGGTATTTGTAAATTTGGGCCGACATTCAAAATATATTTTATTTTCTGGCTTGACTAAGTTATTGATGAAATCTCATGTAGCGGATATATAAGAGCAATTGTTTCATTGGTGTAGTGTGTGGAAAAGGTGATTTGTGTGCTGGGTGTGCTCTTATTTGTGTGTGAATATCATTTGATTGTAGAGCAAAGTGTGAAGAAGATTGAGCGAAGTGTGAAGTAGTTTGTGAAGGAGATTTTTGTGCTTAATTGGAACTGTAATCAGGCTTGTGTAGAATCTATTTTCTAAGTTCATACCCTCCATATTTTAATCCTATTCTATATTGTTGGGTAGTGATCCCCTTTTGTAATTGAGCAATGAGCTCTAGGCAGTGTGCTTGAATGCATGTGTATTCCCCTTTATTGATTTCATTATACTTTTAACAGGGTATAATCTTGTGGACTAACATCCACCGTGGTTTTTCACCTCATAGGGTTTCCATGTAAAAAATATTGGTGTTCTCTATCTCTCTGATGTGTTAATTGTTTATAGTTAATTCCTTATTCATCAGATATGAGATTAAGTTAAGTAAAGTTTGAAAAGCTTATTATTCTGTGACAACTGATTCACCCCCCCTCTCAATTGTCTGTCCTTGTTTTGCCAACAGATAATTAATAAAGCATACTTTAAAAAAAAATACAACTTACTTTTTTTTTTTAATCTTCAAAAATGACTTTTAGTTATCACTTAAATAAGGTTCTCTATTCACATTGTCCCCACCAAGATAAAATTAGAAAGTTAAATAAAAACTAGCTATTGCACTTTAGGTGTGCAATTGGGTACACTGAATAAGTGGTTGAAGTAGATAACAATGGACATAATAAGAAAAGGAAAAAATGAATTAAATTTGATATAAATGATTGTTTACCTTAATTGATTTTGTGTAGACATATTGGTTGAAACATAACAATTTGTATGTGTGAACCCCAATCCGAGACCTGCACAAACATAGCAAAAACAAAAACAATGCTAGATCCATATGCAAGTTAGAACTAAGATTCCCCATGAAACTCATCTACAATGCTCAAAATAGGAAAGAAATTAAGAAAACAATAAGAAAAGAAATTAAATCCTATTTAAGCATGAAAAATCTCAATCCCATGGGGGAATTGGTACCAATTTGATGTGGAAATTGGCCCTTTCCCAACTCCTTTGCAAGCTTGATGAAGATTGATCCACTTGATGATGATGAACAATGTGCTTCCTTGATAAAATCTGCAATAACCTAGTTATGATGATGGAAAATGCTATAGAAATGGATGAATTTTCTCCAAATATGAAGATAGTAACTTTTCTCTTAGTTGTGGATTCAAAAGTGCGTAACTTGTGGATCCAAAATGAGAAGAAAAGCCTCTTATTTATAGATGAGAATGTTGAAGAGTGAGGCAAAATGGATGAATGTGAGATCATTCAATATCCAATGGCCAAGTGCCACTTGTCAAGATGTCAATGGAGGAAGGTTGAGCACATTTTGATGAATGTGCCAATAAATGATATTAGGTGAAATTTGAAATTCATGAAATGACATGTTTGAGAGGGATGAAAATGAATTGAATGCCACTTGGCTTAATGCACAAGGACATGTAAGAGGAGTTAAATGCTTGTTTGGAAGGACAAATCCACTTGGAGGGATTTTCAAATTTGGAGGAATATTCCCTTTCGATGCCATGATGAGGGAAATTAGATGATTTATTAAATCAATTAGATGATTTACTTGTGCAAGTTACAAAAGCTAGAGGATGTGATGGGTGAGATTAAGATTAATCATGATTTGATTAATTTAAGAGGGAGATTTACTGATTTGACCATTTTGACTTAGGCTTTTGGGTTATTTTAAATCAAAATGAGAAGAATATGATAAAGACTTAATTAAATAAAGATTTTGATTTATTTAATTAAAAGGGGAATGATATTAGATTAAATCAAACAAGGATTAATTTGTTCAATTTAATAGAAAGACTTTAAAGATTAATTAAATAAAATTTATTTATTTAATTAACGGAGAGACCATGATGATTTAATCAAATAAGGTTAATTATTCAATTAAAAGAAGACGTTAGGATTAATTAAACAAAAAAATGATTTATTTAATTAATAAGAAAGAATGACTTAATCAGATAAATCTGATTTATTTAATTAAGAGATGAAATGTGATGAATTTAATCAAATACAGATTATTCGATTAAATGGTTAGTAAAGAAGAGGATTCAAGACGAAGCTATGTAAATAAAATTAGGAACAGTTGTATGAAATCAATCGGTACATTTTTCGTGTCTACATTTTGCCCTTCTTTGAAGCAATGCACCTACTACGTTGGTTCAAAGAATAAACTGTCATGATCAAAATTTAATTTTTTTGGATGCCCAATGGAAAAAAGTATACTAGTACATTTCCCTCTCAAGAGATCAAGCAAAAAATTTGATTTGAGGGTCAATCTCACGACAAAGAGGTTCAAGATGGACATATGGATGGTTATGATAATAATGCAAATGGGATGGTTTATCAGATGCTTAGAATAACCAATCTATATTATGATGATGATGATGATGAGATACAATGCATGTGAGATGATAAGTGTTCCTATATGATGATGATATGATATGCAGCATGTTGAAGGTTTGTGAATCACGAGGATGGATGCGTGGCGATGGTGATGCGGCGGTACCTTGTTAGCCTTGAGAAAGAAGAAAGAAAATAAGATGATGAAAAGAGGATCCAACAAGTCCATGATCTCTGAGACTTTATTAGAGATGATGATGATTTTCTTATTAGAGTGGAACTTTAAAGGGCTACTTACCTTATGTTTGATAACACACATAAGACACGATGCATCAAGGTATAAAGAACTAGGATGGCATTGCACCTAGTGTGATGGACTTTGACTTGACAATCAGATAGGAGTACTCCTGTTCACACTTGGCATACAAAACCTCATTCAAAATGTAGTTCAGATATTCCAAGCATCTCAAACCAAAACATAGAAAGGAAAGCCTTCCTATGTGGTCAACAAGACACCTAAAACACCTTCCCTACAGAACAAACAAAGCACACATGACTGAGGTTATATTACAAGAATATCCAACAAGCACAGCAGAAAAAAGATAATGATCATTGTCCCATTCCTTTCTCTTTAAATCCCTTTGTTTGGACATCATCAATAGGTCATTGGAATGAGCACAATAAGATAAATCAAAAGAAAAGATCAAGTAAACAAACAAGTTAATGTTCTTCATACTGCTAGCCAAGAATAAAACTATGGTGATGTTTGATGTTGATGTCCATTGTAGGAAGGATGCATCCTAGGATATGATGTTATCAGATGATTTGGAATTGATTAGATGGTGGGCTATTAATACGAAAAGTTGACCAACTTGCTTACTCACTGACCTAGACTCGATATTTTGATGCTTTAGTTTTGACTTGTGACCTGCTATCTTGTTTCCGACTGTTTCACCAAAGGTTGGGGGTGATGATTGATTTATAATGAGTGATGTTTATTGTGGGTGAAAGCGAGATGAGACAGATGTATTTTTTCAAATATTTGGATGTTTTTGGGTGTTTTGAAATGTTTTACAAATGTTTTGATTTTAGATTTTCAATGTTTGGGGTTTCTGATATTTGACCAAAGAGACCTAAAAAGACCTATCCTAGGGAATTTTCGAGGTTGATCCAACGGATTAGCCTTTCCTACATTATACACATAGAGACCACATAGTTAGACTGACACAAAATTGATTATTGATGAAATATGAACAAATGAATTGTCAGTTTATTATGATGGACCCCTAAAGGACTGACCTAAGTGTCTTAGGGGATGATTCAAAGATCAACCTTGCCTACGTTCAGAGCTCATAGACCCGTAGTTCGACAAGAAAACTCTATTTTTGACTTTTTGACTGACTTTTGACCTATTTTTGGATTTTGATATGATTTGAATGTTTTTGGATTTTGATGTTTTACGTGTTTTGGTTTTATTTGTTTAGATTTTTTGGATTTTTAGGAGACTCCAAGAATACACCAATCCGGTTGAGAACCTTACACAACATGATGCAATAGACTATTACGTCGGCGGGACCGAGCTAACTATGAGAATGGGCCAGTGGTACTAGGAGGCATCGCCAGCACAAACACGAGGACAAGCTATAGTCACGGATGCGGGCCGGATGATGGAGGCATGATGGATGATGTAGAAAAAAACATTGAGGTCACAGTGGATGGAAAATACTTATTTCTAGGCAGCTTTGTTTGTAAGTTTTCACCAAAGTGCTCCCAAAGCTTTTCACGATGGTTTTCCACTAAAAAGGACAATTTTCTTTACTATTTTTAATCCTTTTCCTAATTTTTTTTTTTGCTTTTAATTTTATTGTCACCAAGACACTGTTTGCTAGGTTTTCATCAAGGTGACCATTTTAAGGACATTTTCTAATTTTTTTAACATTTTTGGTTTATACCACGAAAGATTAGGCATAAATTTTGAGATGAGGAATTATTCATGGGCTCCTGTGACTACTTCGAGTTGTCGTGATATACTTTGACTTGTAACTTGCCCATGATGATAGAAAGGTCCCAACCAATTGGGACTAAACTTACCCTTATTTGTCTAGATTAGGGACATTTTTGTATTTTCTTTTACTTTCATCTCCTCTAACTTGGAATGTCCAACTCCTAATTTTCTTGTTGTAGCTCCATTTGAGTCAGTTTTGATAGACTTGTACATGATTTAAGGCATCCATACGCCACTCATCTAGTAACTCCAACTCATTCAGTCTTGATACTCAATATTCTTCATCCATGATGAGTTTT